>CAUYPO010040105.1:0-28333 GCA_963574435.1 Cheirogaleus major | reverse complement strand
CAGTGGCACATGCTTGTAATCCCTGCTACTCAGGAGGCTGAGGCAGGAGTACTTGAGCTCAGGAGTTTGAGGTTGCAGTGAGGTATGATGATATTACTGCACTGTAGCCTGGGCAGAGTGAGACCCTCTGTCAACAAAACCAAAAAAACCAAAAAACCAAAAAAACAAAACAAAACAAAAATAGAAGAAAGAGAGAAAGAAAGAACAAGAGAGAGAAGGACTAGTCAATAAATAGCAATGGTATGATTGGCTTTCCACATAAAAATAAATTAGCTCCCTACTTCAAATCACATACTAAAATAAATTGAAGTTGAATTAAGAACTAAATATGAAAAATGCAAAACTAAAACTTTTCGGGAAAATAATTTGTTCATTTGTTCATTCATTCAACAAATATTTATCAAGCTGCTATTACATACCAGGCATTGGCCTAGCATTGAGAATATAGCAGTGAATAAAACAAAGTCCCTTCTCTTACGACGGGTTGCATTCACAATAAATAAATAAATGTATAATATGTCAGGTGATGATAAGTGCCATGGGGAAAAATAAAGCAGGGTGAGTGGAAGGGGAGTGGTTGTGGGGTGGGGCTGCTATTCTGTACAAGGTGGCGGGAGAAGGCTGTCCTGACAAGATGACACCCGAGGAGAGAGCTGAGGAGCTGAGGGGTTTGGTGTGGGGATATCCAGACGAAGAAATGTTCAGGCAAAGGACCGGTCTGAGCAATGGCTGTGAGGCAGGAGTGTACTCAGCCTTTGAAGAACAAGAAGGCTGGTGGCTGGGGTGGGGGAGAAGAGATGAGAGAAGATGAAGTAAAAGAGGAAGTAGGGGACAGGGTACATGGGCCTTGAAGGCCACAGCAAGGACATCTGAAGGGCAGGGGAAAGCACTGGGGGATTTGAGGTAAGGAGTGACAGAATACGACTAGCAGTGTGGATTACGCTAGCTACGGTGCAGAAGGTAGATTGGAGAGGTGGGAGCACAAAGGGGGCAGGGAGCCCCATTAGAAGTCCACTTCACTCGCCCAGGCAAGGGGTGATGATCATGGTGGGGGATGAGAAGGGGATGCTGTTTAAGGCATTCTGCAATACTCTGAAGGTAGAGAAAATATCGTTTGCTGACATGGCATGTGAGAGACAAGGGGAGGCACCAGGTGTGGAGACTCCAATGGCTCCTTTTAATAAGATGGTGAACTCGGTGGGAGGAACAGGCTCAGGGGAGGGCATTAGAGTTTGGTTTTAAACATGTAGCGTTAAAGACGCTCATCAGACATTAAGTAGGCGGCTGAATAGTATTTGAGCCCGGAGTTCAGGCAAGAGGGTGAGATATCAATTTGAGAGTGGCCAGTGTAAAGGCGGTGTCTGAAACCATGGGGCGGGGGGGATGCCGTCACCTAGTGAGTTAGTGTTCACAGAGGAAAGGTCTTAGGACTGAGCCATGGGGTCCTGCAAATTTAGAGTTGGGAAAGAAGAGAAGGGACCAGTGAAATAGACTTAAAAGGAGCATTCAGTGAGATTTGAGGAAAACCAAAAAGAAGGTATTTCAGGAAGGAGGGAGTGATATGTCAAATGCTGCTGAGAGGCTCGGGAAGATGAAGACTGAGCACTTATCATTGGATCTAGCAAAGTGAAGATCATCCGTGACCTTGAGGGGCGTTTCAGGGGAGTGGTGGTGATGAAAGCCTGTTTGGAGTAGCTTCAAGCAAGAATAGGAGAAGAGCAAGTAGAGAGGATGATGTTTTTGAGGAGTTTTTCTGCAGAGGGAGGGAGGAAGACGGGATGGTGGTTGAGGGGGGCATATATTAAGGGATCATGTTTTTTCAATATAGGACATATACAGAGTGTTTGCATGTTGATGGAAATGATCCAGTACAGAACAATATCCTTGAGGAGGTGAGAAGGAATGGGATTTGGGGGAAAAGGGGAAATATTGGCTTCACATGGGAGCACTGACAGTCTATCCATGGTAACAGAAGGGAAAGTAGAGAATTTGGAACATATGTAGGGGTTGGTCATACTTTTTAGATTGCTTCTCTGTTCTCAGTGCAATAAGAAGCAAGGTCATCAGCTAAAAGTGAGAAAATGAGAGGTGTTGGAAGTTTGAGGAAAGAGAAGAAGTGATGAAATAATTGTCTATAAAACAGACTAAGAAAGTGAAGCAGCATAAAAGGGCAGCACTAAAGACCCTCCCGAAGCCAGTGGGCACAATTTAAGGAGAGTTCCTTCACCGTGCTTGCATGTTTCCCATAGTCAATGCCATTGGCTTGTGTGCTATTGGTGAGTAAACGGAGAGTGTTGATGTTTTGTTGTTTTTTTTCCAGAAAAGTTCAAAGGAGGGAGAGAAGATCAAGGGAACAAAAGTGATAATACCACTTTTGGTAAAATTTAAAAGCAAGCAAAACAATATGTATTATTTATGAATACATATATAGTAAAAATGTAAAAATATGGACAAGAAGGCTACACACAACTTCAGTGACCACCTCTGGGGAGGACAGACAGAGGAGAATGTGATCTGGAAGAAGCAAAAAAGGAGTTACTATTCAATTGGTAAGGTGTTATTTCTCAATAAAAGTTGGAGCAAATAGGGCAAAATGTTAATATTTGTTAAATGTATGTGTTGGCTACATTACGCTGTTCTTTTCCATACATTTGAAATATTTCACGAAAGAAGAAGTCCATGGTGTCTGTAGAGATGACAGCATTTTTGGAGAACAGATAAACATGTTTTTAAAACTCACATAGCCCACTGTCAAGTGTCAGTCTGTCAATTTTTAAGCATTTCTAGAATGCCTAAAAGTTGTACAACAGTGCTCTCGGTGTTAGGGCATCTGCAGAGAATGAGCAGAATTTCCAAACAGATGTCAGAAATGTGAGTGTGTCACTGGTGGAAACATGTCATGGATTATGACAAACATTCCTCAAGAGGAGTCAAAGATGGAACTGGTGGCTTGGTCTGGAATGGGTTGAATTTGATCAAAACCTGCTGAAATATTTCCCTGTGACCGTAGTTCTCCAGTACTTCACTCGGTGATTCTGTTTTTCTCTGGGGCGCTCTCTTGGCCATAATTTGAATACATACTTCTCCCTTTTCTGTGCAATGTATAAATATTTATTTAACAAATAGATACTGATGGCCTTCCCAGGCAATGCACATGCCTGTGCATGCCCGCAGACAGACACACACACACACACACACACACACACAGCGCCCATGTGTTGTCTGTTCCCTGTCCGAGGTCTCTCCCTCTGACTGCACCCATCACTCCGTGCCTCCTCTGTCTGTTCTCTCTCTGGGAGTGAGAACCCCTGTATTCCTGCAGGATCTACTGTTACCAGGAACCTTGCTGGGCAGTTTTAGAGGCAGGATATTGCCTTATGAGGGGGGTTATGCAGGGATACTACAGGTGGCTCTAAGGACACCACAATTTGCTTAGATATTTTCATGACTCAACAAAGGGCTTGGGAGTGTGGAGGGAAAGGAACAGGGTGAGCTTAGGGGGAATGTCTGAAAGACAAAAGGGAGTGCGGTGGAACTCTTAGATGGCAGAATACTCAGTGGTGCCCAGCATGGCTCCGGGGCTGCTGCAGGCTTCAGGAATCAGAAAAAGCACCCGAGTCCTTCCTTTGCAGGTAGACATGTCTATTTTCTTCAGAGGTCTCCTTGGGGACAGTAAGCTGTGGAGGCTGGAGAGGCCAGAGTCCTCTAGGAGGCACATGGCTGTTTTCTCACTATGGCCTCATGTGGCCTTTTCTCTGTACGCACACATGCTTGGAGTCTCTTTTGTGTATCTAGATTCCCTCTTCCTATGATATAAGGACACCTGTCAGATTGGATTAGGGCCCATTGAAGTGGTATTATTTTAACTCAGTCACCTTCTTTAAAGGCCGCATCTCCTCGTCTGAGATACTAGGGCCTAACATAGGAATTCTTGGGGAGCATAATTCACTCCATAACACTCCTTGAGAGAAACAAGATTGAACTTGCTCTGAAAGCCAGAGATTTAGATAGAAAGTACATAGTTTAAGTGTTGATGTTAAGTACAGCTGCAAGCTCATCTGTTTCCAGAGACCTGTGATTTTGTTCCTTAGGAAGGATTAGGTTAGCTTTCTATACTAATTCCCTCCTTGTGCAAGGGCTTGAGAGTGGGATAAAAACTGAAATAGACCACTCAGAAAGTGGAATAAGAATTAAATCAAAACGAAAAATGGGCACTAGAGAACCAATGATTAGCTACTTTCGTCAGTAGGGCCCAGAATGAAATTTTTGCCTTCCTAAGCATGATCATCATTTATTTACATAAAAATAATCAATCTGTGAAAACCTCCAGAAGCTTTCTTTCATCCAGAAGAGAAAGTCCAAACTCCCATGGCCTTGCCACACCATCCCACCTTTCCTAGGCTCTTGCTCTGCCCGTGCCGCCTGCCTCTCCGCCCCACCCCAGGCCCTGCCGCACCAGACTCTGCCTGGACCACGCTGATGCTTCTGCCTGGAGTCGTCCTCAGCCCTGTCACCAAAACACAGCCTTTTCTAGCTTCAAACTCCATCCTGCTTCCTTCACCAGCCCTTCTCACCTCCTCCAACCTAAGCTATCACTCTGTCCTCACAACGATCTTTGATGTCGTCTATCATTACCTGGGGAAGGGTGCTTGTTTTTGATTGAAAGAGACAAATCCTGCCTATTTCTAAGCTCTGTCCCCAAGTACTACTTGGGAAATCACAAAGACTAATGATTAAGGATGTGCCTCACTTATTAAGAGGCAGGAGTAAATATTAGAGAGAAAATGCCTGTTTTAATAAACAATTGCTTTAAAGGGATCCTAGAAATATTTTTTAAAACCCTGATTAATGAATTTGTGTTTTGTTCTTTTACAGATCTTAGTCCATTTGTGTTCTACAAGCAAAGCTAAGTGAAGTTCTTAAACAACTTTTAGTTTGAAATAATTTTAGGTTCAAAGGAAGTTGCAAAAATAGCAGGAAGAGGTCTAATGTAACCTTTAGCCAGCATTTCACAATGGTAACATCTTCCATGATGATAGCGCAATATCAGAACCAGGAAATTGACATCGGCATAGTCCACAAACCTTATTTAGATTTCATCTGTTTTACATGCACTCATTTGTGCGTGTGTGTGTGTGTGTGTGTGTGTGTGTTTCTGGACATTTTATCACATGTAGATTTGTGTGACCACCACCACAGCTGAGATACGGAACCGTTCTGTCTCACAAAGATGCCTCATGCTAGTTGTCTGTAGTCACACCCATCTGCCTCCCCTCGATGCACCCCTAACCCCTGCAACCACAATTCTTATCTACATATCTACAATTCTGTCATTTTGAGAATGCTATATTAATGGGATCATACTGTCTGTAAGCTTTTGGAGTCAGCTTCCCCATTCAGCATAATCCCCTTTAGATCCATCCACATTGCTGCACATATCAGTACTTTGGGTTTTTAATTGCTCTGGGGTGTTTTCTCACACCATCCAGTTCTCCGACAACAGCGGGTGTCTCACAGTTCAGTCCCGTTCCGACACCAGCCGGAGGTGGCATCAGATTCCACAGGTCCAGCAGCTCAGTCTCCCAGATTGCCCCCATTTCAGATGTCGGTCACAAGGCCCAGGCCACCTATGCTTCCGACCTACCCGCTGTAAATGAGGGATTCCCACGACTGCCTCCTCAGCGAGAAAGCCTCGTAGCACTCAGGGAAATGCTCTACGTACTCTCACTCCTTTATTATAAAAGATACAACTCAAAAACAGCCAAATGGAACTGATGCATGGGGCAAGGTGTGGTGTGTTTGGCTTCCATACCCTCTTGGGTGTGCCACCATCCCAGCACCTCGATGTGTTCATGGAGCTGGAAGCTCTCTGAATCTCATTGTTCAAGAGTTTTTATAGGGGCCAAATGCAGTGGTTCACACCTGAAATCCCAGCTGTTTGGGAGGCCGAGGCAGGAGGATCTCTTGAGGCTGGGAGTTTGAGAGCAGCTTGGGCAATATAGTGAGACCCCACCTCTGAAAAAAACAAACAACAGTTTTTATAGAGCTCATTCTCCAGCCCCCACCTTTTCCCTCCCCAGAAGCCATTGGGTGGGCTGAAAGTTCCAATCCTTTAATCACTCACTTCGTCTTTCTGGTGACCAGTCCCATCTAGGGGCTATCAAGGGCCCCACCCAAAGTCACTTTCATTAGTGTAAACTCAGGTATGATTGAAAGGAGCTCACTATGGATAACAAAAGACACTCTCACCATTCAGGAAATTCCAAGGGTTTTAGGAGCTCTGTGCTAGGAACCGGGGACAAAGACCAAATATATTTCTGTGTTATACTACAATTGTTGAGCATTAATCCATGGGATGGGTGTACCACAGTTTGCTTAACCATTCACGCATTGAAGGACATTTGAGACCTTTCCAGCCTTGGCTAATATGTACAAAGAAAGCCTCTATAAACATTCATTTACATGATTTTGTGTGGACACATGTTTTCATTTCTCTCGGATAAATGCCCAGGAGTACAATTACTGGGTCATATGGTAAGTATATGTTTATTTCTATTTATTTAGAAACAGAGTCTCTCTCCATCACCCAGGCTAGTGTGCAGTGGTGTCATCATAGTTCACAGCAACCTCAAATTCCTGGGCTCAAGGGGTCCTCCTGCCTCAGCCTCCCGAGTAGCTGGGACTACAGCCGCACACTACCGTGCCTGCCTAATTTTTCTATTTTTTTCGTAGAGATGGGGTCTTGCTGGTGCTCAGGCTGGTCTTGAACTCGGGTCTCAAGCCATTCTCCCACCTCAGCCTCCCAAAGTGCTAGGATTACATGCGTGAGCCACCACCTCACCTGGCTGGTATATGTTAATTTTTAAAAAGAAACTGCCAAACTATTTCTCAGTGTGGCTGTACCATTCTATGTTCCCATCAACGATGTATGAGAAATCCAGTTTCTCTACATCCTCACCAGCATTTGGTATTTTTTTTTTCTTATTTTAGCTTTCATAGATGAATAGTGATATCTCTTTGTAGTTTAAATTTGCATTTCCCTAATTAATAATAACATCAAACATCTCTTCATGTGCTCATTTGCAATATATATATCCACTGATGCATGTTCAAGTTTTTTCTCACTTTCTAGTTGAATTGTATTTTTACTATTGAGTTTGAGAGTCTTTTGTATATTCTAGATATGAGTCTTTTGTCAGAGGTGGTTTGCAAATATTTTCTCCCAGTCTATAATTTGTCTTTTCATTCTTTTAATAGGATTATTCACAGAGCAAATGTTTTTAATTTTGATGAAGTCCAATTTATTGATTTATTTTCTTTTATAGATCATGCTTTTGGTGCCATGTCTAAGAATTCTTCACCTAGCCCTAGGTCCTGAAGATTTTATCCAATATTTTCTGTAAAAAGTTTCATAATTTTAGATATAAATCTATGATACATTTTCAGAGTTTTTTGGTATAAGGTGTGAGGTTTAGCTTGAGGTTCACTTTTTTCCCCTACGGATGTCCAATGGCTCCAGTACCATTTGTTGAAAAATTATCCTTCCTCATTGCATTGCTCTTGAATTTTTGAAAATATTGACATTTCACTAAGCCTGGAGAAGCCCCTACTTCTTAGAATTTCACTCCTTGAAAATTGTTGTGGGATAGCAAGGGGTAGGGGCAGGAATTTTAGTTTGGGCTTAAAGTCAGGCATCTATTCTTAGTCTGTGACCCAGAATAACAAGCCTGGTTGTTCAGGTAATAGCCCTTTCCCCCGGTGCTGGTCCACTCTGCCTGCTTTCTTTTGCTTTTCAGTCTGGGAGTCTACAACACCAGCAGACACAGCTCTGTGGGCCTCTGTAAGTCTCTGGCAGTGTAGCTGGCTCCAAAAGACATCCGAGTGAACTGCCTGGTGCCAGGAATAATCAAGACTGACTTTATCCAAGTGGTGAGGATTGTAAGAGGCTCCTGTCCCACCCCTGCCTCACCGTCCCATAGGTCCCTTCCCCAGCCAGCTCTTGGCTGCACTGAGGCCCACAGAGACCTGCATATTCAGACTGGACCCCCAGCCCAGGCCCATCACTCAGAGGCTCTGCCCTGCAGCCTTTGGGACTTGCAGCCTCTTCCTTTGCTGCAGAAGAATGGGGGTCTCCATCCTTTGTGGGGAGCAGAGTTCTGCCTCACCTGTCTTGCCCAGACGAGGTCACCCCCCACGGAGGCATTGGTCAGCCGTGATGCTCTTCCCACCACAGTCCTGTCTAACACTGACTCTGAAATCTCTCTTCAGGAGAAAACATTGCCATATTTTCTACCTGGCTTTAACGAAGTCTATGGATTGCAGTGGTAGGTGGGGTGGGACTTTAGTGATCTGTGTCGACTTGGAGGGAAAGTTTAATTTCAAGAAGAGACATATTACTGATCTTCTTCCAGCCTACTAGCTGTTCCTCTTTCTGAAGTCTGAAGATAGTACTGTTCTGGGATGGAGGCTGGAGGGTGGGTACAAGCCCACCACGACCTTCCCTGGAGCCTGGTGAGGTACTGGCCTATTATAGTCAATGCCCCACTCCTGGCCAGCAGAATCAGAGGCCAGAGTGCAACACTGTAAAGAGGGCATCCTCAGCTCTGTTCTCTCCCCTCTAGGTTTGGGGAGCCAGAGGAGTTTAGGGGATCGTGTCCTTCCTGTGCTCTCCAGATGACAGCTACGTCACTGGGGAGAACATTGTGTTGGCCGGCCACTCTCCAGAGCTGTGAAGACAGTGTGTGGCCAAGAGAGTGGGGCCATGGTCCTCAGTGAAAAATGGGGGCCTTGTTGGAAATATAGAGGCCTGGAGGCTTAGAGTGTCCTTAGGGTCCAGGGTCACATAGGGAAACTTGTTCAGGAAATGAGAAGGAAGACAAAGATGTCTGCAACTTTTTATTTGGAAATGAACAAGTTTGGTAACTTCTAATCTGGGTTCACTCCTGTTTTGCTAGTGATATATGAGCAGTCCCCTTGGCCTAGAAGCCTCATCCATGTCTTGGTCCCTTCCTTGTCACTGTCCCTCATCCCTAAGACTTTTTACCCCTCTTTCCCTTCCTTCATTCCTTCCTCATGAAATTGGAAATCAGGCTGGATTCTTTCCATCTGCCCCTCCAGATCCACTCTCTATGACTGTCTGTTCTCTGGGTCCCGGGAGGCCGCCCTGTAGGGATGCTGCCACAGTCCCTGACCTCTGGCTTCCAGGGGGGTTTGGTCAATGGGAGGCGCTGTTGGGAGATTGGAGGGTGGAGGAGACTGAGGTCAGGGAATTTGTTTCTTAGGCTCCTTTGTATGGTTGTCACATGTGGGCTGTTCCCTCTATCAAAGGCTATAGCTCTTGCCAGGCAACACCTTCCATGCAGCTAGAGTGCCATAATTACTCTCTCTGGTCCTTTCAGGCTTGGGAGTGGTCATGGCTCCCCACTGTTGCTAGCCTAAGGGTACTGCACTATACCTTGTTGGATGCTCTAAACTCTATCCACTCATTTGTAAATTAATTTTAAATTTAAAATCTCCTTGATTATTCAGTTTGAAAATAGCAACATTATCACTGTATTTTTTCCTTAAAACAAATATTTATATATAGCTTATATAAAATAAATCAGACCCACTTCAAGCAAACAATTCATTGAGTGTTAACAAAAGTTTTACATACATGTGACCACTACAACAATTAAAATATAGAACATTTCCATTGCCCCCAAAAGCTCTCTTGTGCACCATTCCATTTGACACCACTGGTTGCCCCAGGCAACCATTGGTCTTCATTCTGTTACTGTAGATTAGTTTTTTCTTAGAGTTTTTATATAAATCGTATCATATAGCATGCACACTCTTGATGTCTGGCTTCTTTTGCCTAGCATAATGTCTTTGAGGTTTATCTTTGTTGTTGCATATATCGGTAGTGCATTCTGTTATATTGCTGGTCAGTATTGCATTGTACGAATAGGCCATAATACATAAATTAGTTCACCTGCTGATAGACATTTGGGTTGTTTCCAGTTTTTGTTTATTGTAACTATACCTTCTAAAAACATTCATGTTGAAATCTTTCTGTGGACATGTTTTCATTTCCCTGTGGTAAACAGGAATGGATTTTTTATTTTAAAAAGCTCTTTGCTGAGATTTTCTATCTTTTCATTCATTGTGAGCATTTTTTACTTCATTTGGAATACTTGTAATAGTTGCTTTATAGTCCTTGTCTGTTCATTTCAGGATTTGGTTAATCTTAGAATTGCAATCAGTTGATATTTTTTTCTCTTGAAAATATGTTCCATTCCCTTGGTTCATTTATGTTGATTAACTTTGGATTGTATCTGCAATATTATTAATTTTAAGTTGTGGATGTTCTGGGTTCTATTATTTTTTCCTGATGTGTTGTATCATTTATTTCAGCTGGCAATTATTTGAGCTAGACCTGACTCATCAACTCTCTTTTTCAGATGACAACTCTGACCTCAACTCAGCTCTTTTGTCTTTAGCTGAGCTGCTTTGAACCTATTCCCATGTGCAGGGATCAGGGGTAAGTTAGAGACAGAATGTGAGAATTAACCTTTCTGGCTCTTTCACTTCTGGGATTCTTACATTCATTTTAGTAGTCAGTTCCAGCTTTTCCATTTTCCCCATCCAGAAAAATTTTGATGTTTCTACTCACGCTTCCATTTCTTCATGTGTGTTGTGACTCCACTTAGCCCCAGGCTAAAAGTCATAAAGCCTGGAACTTATTTTGTATGGCTCATCCACTCCCCGCTCCCTGGCTGTACTTCCCATCACAGTCTGTCTTCTCTTCACTCTCTAATGCCTCCAGGGAGTTGCTTTTTTGATGGGGAGTCATCTGGTAGGGTCTTACTCCAATATTCCTGGAAGTAAACCCTCATTTTATTTTTTACTTAAAAATTTTTTTAAAAATTGACTAATTTTTAAAGGGCAGTTTTAGGTTCAAAACAAAATTGAGTAGAACATACAGAGAGTTCCCATGTATCCCCAGCCCTCACACATGCACGGCCATCCCCACTATCCACATCGTGTACCAGAGTGGTACATTTGCTACAATTGATGAACTTGCATGGACACATCATAATCACCCAAAGCCCACGGTTTACATTAGGGTTCACTCTTGGTGTTCTAATTCTATGAATGTGGACAAATGTATGATGACATGTAGCCACCATTATAGTATCATACAGAATAATTTCACTGCCCTAAAAACTTCTATTCATCTCTCTCTCCCTGCTAACCCCTGGAAACCACTGATTTTTTTTTTTTTTTACCATCTCCATAGTTTTGCCTTTTTCCAGAATGTCATATAGTTGGAATCATATAGTATGGGGCCTTTTCATACTGGCTTCTTTCACTTAGTTATATACATTTAATTTTCCTCCATTTCTTTTTGTGGCTTGATAGCTCATTTCTTTTTAGCACTGAATAATATTCCATATGCCGGACGTACCACAATTTACTGATTCATTCACCTATTTAAGGACATCTTGATTACTTCCAAGTCTCGTCAATTATGAATAAAACTGCCGTGAACATTTGTGTGTCACTTTCTGTGTGGACACAAATTTCCAACTCATCTGAGTAAATACCTTGGCACATGGATTAGTCAGCCTGGGCTGCTATAACAAAATACCATAGACTGAGTGGCTTAAACAGTAGACATTTATTTCTTACAGCTCTGGAGTCTGGGAAGTCTAAGATCAGGGTGACAGCACGGTCAGGTTCTTGGTGAGGGCTCTCTTTCTGGCTTGCAGAGGATCCCCTGCTTGCTGTGTCCTCACATGGTTTAGGAAGAGAGCAAGCTCTGGTCTCTCTGCTGGGGTGGCCATTAGGTTTGTGGTCCATACCCATACTAATCATGCCTTTGGTGTTCTTTACAGTATAGATAGGCTGAGAGTCTTCCAAATCTTTAAGTTCCTGTTCAAAATAAAGATGTATTTTTCATCTCCAGAAATTCCAAGCTATATCTAACTTCAAGGAGGTTGGAAATATATGTTATTTGTGTGCTCAAAAAGAAAAACAAAATGCATTTTGGTGAAGCTATCAATCTCTGTTGCAATGGCCCAGCTGGATTGATTCATATTTCAAGTCTTACAGTCTTGTCCCTGCTTCGGTCTCTGACTTAATCTCCTACCACATCCCCCTCACTCATCATGCTCTGGTCGCACTGGCCCTTTTATAGCTGCTTGAACAGAATCTTTTCACATGTTTTCCCTTTGCCTGGAACACTATCCTTACAATGCCTTTTTTTTTTTTTTCCTTTTTGGTCATTTAGGTCCCAGATCAAATAGCACCTCCTCTGAGACACCTTTCCTTGACCACCTTATATAATGTTGCTCCTACCCTAGTCACTTTCTATGACATCATCCTATTTTATTTTCATTGTTGCACGCTTAACATTTTGACCTTATCATTTTTATTTCAGTGTTTGCTTGTTTTTCTAAAAATCTATCTTATCTACTCAAACATAAGACCAGGTATTTTGTCAGTCTTGTTCATGGCTATCCACATTGCATATAACAGGTGCTTGATAAATATTTGTTGAATATCTCTGTCTGACTCAGTGATTCTCCTGCTCACATTTTCAGACTGAGAAAACATTATGCTAGGCTCAAAAATCTAACAGGGGTCATTTAAGGGAGCACCACAAATAGATGAGACATTTTCAGTTCTGGGTTGGAAGATATTTTTATTTCTCTGATACTCCATCTGCCCCTTGAGTTTATTCATTCATTTATTCACAAATATTCTGCACTCTTAGTAAGAATCTGGTATTTTCTAGGTAGAATTTGGAATAGAATGGTGAATAAGAAATACACAATCTCTGCTTGTCAACATGGAGCTTATCTTCTGATGGATTCAAAAGTGCCACATTCTCTTAGTTCTTCAATCACATTTCCAATCCATTCCTCCTCTGCTATCATGTATAAGTGTACTTCTCATAGGTTTATGCCTATTAGCCTTCAACTTCTCCTTGTCACCATCCTCCATTTGTCACTAGAGTGTGAGCACCTCCACTCAGAGACCACGAGGATTGCAGAGAGCATTCAGTATTATTTGCTGCCATATCTCTGGGACTCAGATCATGGTCAGTGCTCCACAAATGCTTCCTAAATGAACAACCTGTTGCCATTCCTCTCATTCTTGGAAGACCGGCTCACAAGGTTACTCTTTACTCCAACTCCCATCTTCATTCTGGGTGACTTCATTGTTCACCTAATTCAATAGTTAGCTTTATAATTTTTTGACATCATCAGTTCCAGTAAACTTCAGCTTAACCTCACTTCAGCCACTCCCAACTATAGTGGTAGCTTAACCTTATCATCACTCAGATCACTTCCATCTTGAAATATTAAATGTACACATCCTATTTTCTGGGTATAAATTCCTGTTCTTCCACTTCAGCTCTTTTTCCTCTTACATCAGCTATTCAGCATGGAGAATTCCTGCTCCCTGACCCCTCTGTATTGTCTCAATCTATAAATCCCCTCCTCACTTTATTTCCCCCTTTATGTTGCCTATACTGCAAAATATTTCACTTCAATCACTGTCGTGTAAGTTCTTTCAGTTACTTTTCTCACTTCTTTCTCACTGGATCTCTTTGGAAGAGAGTGCCTGGTCAATCCAAATATCTTTTCTTCTATAGCTAAGTTGTTGTTGAAAATTGGAGAAATTTGCTTAAAAAGTTTGGCTTCCAATATAATTTTGACTTTTAATATCACTTGGCAATCTTTCTACATGATCCTACTCAGGCCCGTCTCCCTTTCCCCTCAACACATATTTAAACCTGCACCAATGGTATTAGCTTGCTAGGGCTGTCTTATTCTGTTTTCTGTTGCTATAGCAGAACACCACAGACTAGGTAATTTGAAAAGAAAAGAAGTTTGTTTCTTCCAATTCTGGAGGCTGGGGAGTTTAAGGTTGAGGGGTCACATCTGCTGAAGGCCTTATTGCATCATAACATGGCAGAAGGTCAACATGGTGAAAGGGCAAGTGTGTGTCAGCTCAGGTCTCACTTCCTTTTCTTATAAAGCCACTAGTTCCTCCCTGGGGTCCCTACCCTGATTATCTTATCTAACCCTAATTACCTGCCAAAGGTCCTATTCCCAAATATAAACATATGAATTTGAGGATTAAGTTTCCAATACATGAAATTTAGGGGACACATTTGAACCATAGCAGGCTACCACATCAAAGTACCACAGACTGGGTGGCTTAAACAACATATATTTATTTTCTCATAGTTCTGGAAGCTAGAAGTCCAGGACCAAGGTGTTGGCAGTGTTGGTTTCTTCTAAGGCCTCTCTCCTCTGCTTATAGACCCCCATCTTATCCCTACATCTTCACGTGGTTTTTCCTGTGTGTGTCTATGTCCTAATCTCTTCTTATAAGGACATCAGTCAAATTGAATTAGGGCCCACCTCAATGACATCCCCATATAATCTTAATTACCTCTTTAAAGACCCTACCTCTAAATACAGTCATGTTCTGAGGTACTAGGGGCTAGGACTTCAATGTATGAATCCAGGGTGGGGGGCACATAGACACAATTCAGCCCATAATATCAACTTTTTCAAGCCTGCTTCCTCACCACCTCACCCTCTGTCTTCACAGAGGAGACAGAAATAATCACCTGGCTCCTCCCACTGCCTTATAAATCCTGCTGTGAGTGGTTCTCTGCTTTCCTCACTATCTCCCATCAGTCAAGCCTGTTGTTTTGCTTTGAATGCTTGTGTCCCTCCAAAATTCACGTCGAAACTTAATCCCCAATGCAACAGTATTAAGAGGTGGAACATTTAGGAGGCGCTTAGGCCATGAGGGCTGCACCCTTATAATGACCTCATAAAAGGGCTTGAGGGAGTGAGCACATCCCCTTCATCCCTTCTGCCAAGTGAGCACATGGAGTTGGTCCCCTTCAGAGGTTGCTGCAGCTTGGATGCAGAGAGCAAGCCCTTGCCAGACACTAATTCTGCTGATGCCTTGATCTTGGACTTTCCAGCCTCCAGAACTGTGAAAGAGTAAATTCTGTTGTTTCTAAATTACCCAGTCTAAGGAGTTTTGTTATAGCAGTGGGAATGGACTAATACAGAAATTGGTACCAAGAAGAGGGAGTGTTGCTGTAACAAATACCTAAAAATGTGAAAGCATCTTTGAAACTCGGTGATGGACACAGGCTGACCACAAAGAACTATTTTGGTGAGCGATCAGAGGAGGGAAGCTGTAGAGAGAGCCTTGCTCTTCTTAGAGGTTATCTAAGTGGTTGTGACCAGAAAGTTGGTACGAATATGGACATTCAAGGCCATTCTGATGAGGTCTTAGACAGAAATGAGGAACACCTTATTGGAAATTAGAGGAAGGGCCATCCTTATTATAAAGTATCAAGGAACTTGGCTGAATTGTGTCCATGCCTAGCGATCTGTGGAAGGCAGAACTTAAGAGCAACAAAGTAGGATATTTAATGGAAGAAATCTCTAAGCAAAGTGTTGATGGTGCAAGATGGCTTCTCTTGACTGCCTAGAATAAAATGCAAGAAGATAGAAATGAATTAAAGGTAGAATTTATAATTAGTGGGGAAGCAGAATTTAAAGAATTGGAATATTCTTAGCCTAGCTGTGTTTTAAAGATAAGAAAGCATGTTCAGGAAAGAACGCCAATGGTGTGCCCAAGCAAACTTTTGATAAGGAGATTAGAATGGATAGAAGGAAGCCAGATGCTATTCACTAAGACTGCCACTCCCATCACAGGCCCAGAGTGCTTGGGCCTTGAGGACAGAATGGTTTCAAGAAAGGGACCCACAGTGCTGGAGGCGTCCAGGGTGTTGGCAAAACCCTAGATCACAAGACTATCTGCCCAGGGCTGCCTCAAGTTTCTGCTTCACACATTCTGGTGTAGCACTCCTTGGCTGCCCCAGGTATGGCTCACGTGGGCTGTGGTACACATTGGGCCTCCCCTCGAGAAGGCGTGGGGGATAAATATTGGTGGCATCCATGTGGTACTAACTCTGAAAGCACACAGAGTACAAGAGCTGTGGGGCATGGATATCTGTGCCTAGATGTCAAAGGATGCCACGGGGAGCCTCAGGGCCCAGATAGAGAACTGCTACAGGGATGGGGCCACCACAGAGCCACTTCTGGTGGAGCTGTGGGAGTGGGGCCACCCCAAGATGCCAGAACTGTAGAGCCACCAGTGTGCAATGCCAGCCTGGAAGAGCCAAAAGACACAAGACCACAACCCGTAAGAGCTACAGTGTGGAATGCACACAGCAAAGCCATGGGGGCTGGGCTTGGGCCAGGGCCTTGGGGCTCGACCCCTGCCCCAGTGTGTCTGGAAGGTGGGACATGGAGTCAAAGAAGATTACTCTTAAGTCTCAATATTTAATGTTGTTTGGCTTGTTGGGTTTTGGACTTATATGGAACCTATTGCTCCTTTCTTCTTTCCTATCTCTTCCTTTTGGAATGGGAATGTTTGTCCTATGCCTATCCTACTATTGTATTCCAGAAGCACATAGATTGATTTTATGGGATCACAGTTGGAGAGGGAATTTGCCTCAGGATGAATTATATCTTGAGTCTCATCCATATCTTATTTCAATGATACTTAGATGAAACTATGGATTTAGACTTTAAAGTTAACACTGGAATAATTTAAGATATTTGGGGCTATTGGGGTACAATTAATGTATTTTGTATACAAGAAGGACATGAATTTGGGAGATGGGAAGAATGCTGTGGTTTGAATATTTGTATTCCTCCGAAATTCATGTTGAAACTTAATCCCAAATACATTAGAATTAAGAAGTGGGACCTGTAGGAGGTTATTAGGCCATGAGGGCTCTGTTCTTGTGAATGGGATTAATGTCCTTATAAAAGAGGCTTCAGAGCACTGCCTGGCCCTTTTCCCCCTTCCTCCATGTGAAGACACAGCATGCATCCCTCTGGAGGACACAGCAACAGAGCACTCTCTTGGAAGCAGAGAGTGAGTCCTTACCAGACATGGAATCTGCCAGTACTTTGATCTTGGACTTCCCAGATTCAAGATCTGTGAGATAGGCCGGGCGCAGTGGCTCACACCTGTAATCCTAGCACTCTGGGAGGCCGAGGCAGGCGGATCGGTCGAGGTTAGGAGTTTGAGACCAGCCTCAGCAAGAGCGAGACCCCATCTCTACTAAAAATAGAAAGAAATTAATTGGCCAACTAAAAATATATAGAAAAACTTAGCTGGGCATGGTGGTGCATGCCTGTAGTCCCAGCTACTCGGGAGGCTGAGGCAGGAGGATTACTCAAGCCCAGGATATTGAGGTTGCTGTGAGCTAGGCTGACGCCACGGCACTCACTCTAGCCTGGGCAACAAAGTGAGACTCTGTCTCAAAAAAAAAAAAAAAAAAGATCTGTGAGAGAATAAATTTCTATTGTTTATAAATTACCTGGTCTAAAGTGTGTTGTTATAGCAGCAGGAACAAACTAAGACAGATGTCCTCCCCGTGATCCCACCATAATCCAAGAAGGCTCTACTTCTGCTGTAGCTGGACTTACCTTCCCAACTCCTTAGGTTCCTGACCTGTCAGCTCTTTTCTCTCTTATCTGTCTCTTTGATGTCTCAAGTGGCAAAATTAAAAGCCAGAGCAATTGATCTATCACATCTGGCTCCATAGATCTCAAAAAGTCTGTGCAGCCATGCCAGGAATGATGTCAATTGAAGGATGACAAGGTTCATAAATTTCTCATAAAGGGTTGCAACCTACAGGGTGGCCATTCTGACAGGCTGCACAGTATAGCCTTGGGGAGAAACTGAGAGCATTTATTTTGAGGGAAAGGCAATGGGAACAGGAATTTATGCTGAGCAAGGTGGCCAAATATACATATTCAACAAGGTATAGGAGGAATCATGAATATTTATAAAAGGAGAAACATTTGCATGTGCAATTGAGCTTCATGCCTCTTCATAGGTCACAGGTATAAAAAATTGGCAGTGTTAGCATGATCTGAGGGTGGAGTTTTCGACCTTCTGACATCAACAGGTGAAGCAGAGGACACAAAAACCCTCACTGTGCATTCTCTATAGATTGATCAGAAACACTCCATGGTCAGCGGTCCCTCATCAGGAAGGAATGCTGGTCAGTTGTGCTGAAACCACAAAAAAGGAGAAGTAGCATTAGGCAGTTGATTGAAATCAGTGGTGGAGCAAGTCTTTGCAAAGGCTGGTTCTTTTAACCCTTAGTGAAGAAAGCCTAATGGTGGTTAATGAGGGAGGGGGTATAATGAGGGATGTTGACCTCTCATCTTGTCATGGCTAGAGTTTCAGTTTTAAGGTTTCTCTGGGGTCCACTTGGCCAATAAAGGGTCTATTCAGTTGGTTGAGGGGCTTAGGATTTTATTTTTATTTCTCAATGAGAGGTCTTTTTCATGCTACTTTTTGTTGGGGACTCCCCTGTTAGCTGTGGGCTCCTTGCCTGGAGTAGGTATTCCATGCAGTTATTTTCCTCCTACTGTCTGAGAGAGTGAGGATGCTCAGCTGATGGCTTTTCCCTCTTAGTGCCTATATTCATATTCTCCCTTGGTGTTGGAGGCAGGTAGAGAGTTTAAGGAGGGCAGTTCTCTAAGCTTTAGTTCACTCCTGGTTTGGGAGGCTATTGGAAGAATCATTATGCTTCCTGAGTCAGGAGGAAGGGTGCATGGGCTCCCAGATCCCTTTCTGATGATCTCTCCCTACTGGCTCCCTTATTTCCAGAGCCAACTGTACCCTCCTCCCTTGCAAAACCGTTTTTACTCTATGTCATAAAAGTTATTTTGAACTTGGTCATAGGCGTAAGAGATGACAGGGCATTTTCAGTGCAGTGATGGGCTTGGCTTGCTATTTTCTGGGCAGAGGTTAATATGTAATTTTTGTTTGAGATGCAAATAATTTCTGTTCAGAAAGGAAAAGAGCTTTTATCTGAGAAATGTGAGTCCTTTTAAATCATCAGGCTCAGAGAGACATTAAAATGAGATAGCAATCATGTCCTACTCCTCTCTTTGAGCTATGTCTTCAGCTCTTGAAACTGCTTGCTATTGCCATGAATAGCTATAAATTAATCTAACTATACTGTACTGGACACTATAACTCACATCCTATAGCTTAACGATGTGTAGCTAATCACTAATGAATGCTATCTCAGTAAACCAGTGACAATTCCTGACAAACAACTTTGTGCCAGCCCATTCCCTGTTTCCCTTTTTGCCTTTAAAAACCTGCTTGTAACAAAGGCCTAACAAAGCTCACATTCAAGGCTACTTGGGTCTGAGTCTTCCCAACAACTCTCCTCATTTTGGCTCAAATAAACTATTTAAATCATATTTTGTGTTTTAGCCCCTTCCTTTTAGGTCAGGACTGTCTAATAGAACAGATGATCACAAAGATTATGGTTTATTTTCTTGTTGGACATTAACCAGTTTTGTGTCTAACCCAACAGTCTTATTCTAACATTTCCTATACATACCTAGCTTCTCAAATGCACTTTGAATTGGTTGTAACATCTTATTGGTTCCCTTATTAATTAATGAGTCAAATAAAACTTTGAAATCTGTTCATTTTATTTTTAAATAGGAGAGTCATGATATTATCTTTAGAAAATTATATTTTAACACTGTTTTATTGTGGACAAGGGCAAGCAAAAAGAAGAGGCTATTAGACCTTTTTTTTCTTTTTTTTTTGAGACAGAGTCTCACTCTGTTGCTCAGGCTAGAGTGCCGTGGCGTCAGCCTAGCTCACAGCAACCTCAAACTCCTGGGCCTAAACGATCCTCCTGACTCAGCCTCCTTAGTAGCTGGGACTACAGGCATGCGCCATCATGCCCGGATAATTTTTTCTATATATTTTTAGTTGTCTGGCTAATTTCTTTCTATTTTTAGTAGAGATGGGGTCTTGCTCTTGCTCAGACTGGTTTCAAACTCCTGACCTTGAGCGATCCTCCCGCCTGGACCTCCCAGAGTGTTAGGATTACAGGCGTGAGCCACTGTGCCAGGCCTGTATTAGACTTTGCAGTAGAACCATTTTTACTAATTATGCTGCTGAACTTCTCCCTCTCCATTGTAGGTTTCTTTTTTTTTATAAAGAGAAAACTCTCCGGTAATCCTATATTATTCTGTAGCTGCCATATAATTCTCAGCTTCCTTAACGAAGTAGTTTTAAAAAGTTGTCTAAGTTGTCTAAAAAGTTGTCTCAGACCAAATGTTTAAGGCTGTATGTGAAAAATACCATGGACATATAAAGTTGATGTTGGATGGGCTTGAAAAGTTTCATGCCTATGCAAGGTAATTGCAGTGACAAGAAAGGAATTCTTTGTGCTTTCGTACTGACTCTTAACTTTGCTATAAAGTTTTGACCTCTGCTGGACACTTTCAGGATCTCCACTGGCCCTTTACTTCAACCAGCTTTAATGAGCTCTTAAAGTAAGTGAAGGCTTCCAGCTGCAACAACTCTGCATAGACTTTCTCTTGAATCACCATAGAAACAAGATCTTCACTGTGGAAAAAAATCTCATTGTAATGAGGAAGACTGCTGTAAAATATGGATTAATGAGTTTAACAGCAAACAGGGTGGAACTTGTAGTTGGAAGGAACTGAGTGACAGCAAAGGTAGTTGGAGGAAGGGGACAGGAGAGTTGCTAGTCTCAGAAAAAATGTATAGTCTAATACTTGCTCCAGGAGTCTGACTTCTTACATACCACAGTAGGTGGCTGGAGGCTCCCACTATGATGATGGTGTGATAATAAGCAGAATATTCATGACTCTGAGTTGCTTCTGCATATTATTTTGTGAGATCCAGCAAAAATGACAGATGAGATTTAACAAGCCTAAGAAAGAGATTGTGCAAATTGATAAGAAAGATGCTAATGCCTAAGTAGTATTGGGCAAAATCAATAATGGGCAAAATTAATGAAAAGAAAAAGCAGTGCAAAACAAGGGAGGAAAAATAATTTTCTCCTGCATCTTTCATGAGTTCTTAGGTAGGTCTTTCTATAACAAAAGAAAAATTAACAAGAAAAAAACAAACAGGTATTTAATAATATGTATACCTCCATGTATACATGGGAGAAAAACCAGAGAAATGAATAAATCTCTAGAGTAGATCTCTAAGAATTATCCTAAACTTCAGGCTTAAATCCTTCTCTGAAATCAGAAAGAAGGATGTGGGGAAAGGCTCATTTAGCCGTAAAACAAGGGCAAATTTTGTTATGCAGTTTTAAGTCCATGCCTTTTCCATTGATTATGAGTCTATAGTGATTTAGTCGTCTCTCTCTTCCCAATGCAGAGAGGGAGACACATATACAAATGTAGATTTCTCTTATGAAAGGGCAACTTTTTAGAGCTACTCCTGTGTCTGCAGTTTCTCAAAATAATCAGCTCAAAATAATCCTTTTGCCGAAGAGGCATATCTTGGGGTAGCATATTCTGGTATCCTACTGTTAAATTTTGAGGTAGCATGTTCTGAGCCCCATCACAAAGAAATTTAACTGGAAAATGAATATAAAAAGCTCAAATTAATTGGTAATCAAAGAACTATAAATAAGAGCAATGCATTACCATTTTTGCTTATCAGATTGATGTTGGGGCTCAGAAATTGATACCCCAAAATATGGCACATTTACATTTACATGCTGAACTGAAGAAGAAGCTGCAAGTTCTCCCCCCAACCATCTCTCCAAAACCACAGGCTTTTCTCTGCCTAAGATCCAGACTCACCATGGAGAACAATTGTTTTCTCTTTCCCTCCCTGTAAGATGAAGAATGTAACCGTACCTGAACAGACCCTTTCACTGTCAAAAAGAATTATTATTTTTTTTAAATCTTTTAATTTGTTTTAAAATTAAATGATAAAAACAAACTTTAAGGGTCAAAGAAAATGTATTAATTTTTCTTAACAACAGAAAAGTTAGTTTGTAGGGCCCATGAAAATCTATTAAACTATTTAAATTTCTTCTTCTTCTTTTTTTTTTTTTAATAGAGTAAGACACTGAGGAAGGCAAAAGTACCTAGAGCCTGAGAAAGTTAGAATGTGGTCCAGAGTGCCCCAGGTTTCCCCTCCCTTCCGAGGGGTGGGGTAGGGGTAGGGGTGGGGAGGTGGAGGGTGGACTGCCCCACTGTGCGGTCATATTTAAGCCTTTGCAGCCCTAGCCAGTGCTAGGCACCCGGCGGCCGCTCAGTCAGTGCTTTCTGAACAAGGGGATAAATGAATAAGCAAATGAACGGCCTTGGGCAAGGCTCTTGACTCTGAGTCCCCATTTCTTCTGGACAGCAAAGTTCCAGCTCCACAGGGCTGCTGAGGGTCAAGTAGGAAATGGGACAATGCTCCGGAGCTGCGGAGGCTGGAGTCCTTCCTGAGGCTGCACAGGACGTGGGTGAGGAGGGCACGGCCAGAGGTTGTTAAAAATGGCTCCACGTGGCTTTGATCCTTTTCTTTTGGTGAGAAACAAAAATGATCCTCTTTATTCACATACAGCGCTGGAAGGACAGACCCCCAAAGTGTCTCACAGTGGCCAGCCGTGAGCATGGGTCCCCCGTGTAATTAGCAGCTAAACTAGAATGAAGTACAAGGCCCCTGGTCCCCAGAGTAACAGTCTTCTTTCATTTTAGCATTTTTTTTTTTTTTGGTTTTGTTTTGTTTAAACCATTGCAGTATATGAAGGCCAGGTCTGTGTCTTATTTTCCCTTTGTGTTCCTGGGCCCGGCACAAGTGAAGGACATAATGAATGAAGGAATGCCCACTTCATGGCCCCATGTGGCACTCCAGCGCAGCTGCTCCCTGAGAGCAGGGCCGCAGCCAGAGAGCAGAGGTATGGGACAGTTTACCCAAGGTGATGTCTCCCTCAGGGCATTGTGTGGGCTGAGGAAGACTCCGGACCTCTCTGTGACAGAGCCCTCGAGGCACTTAAGAAATCTTAGTTCTTGACCCCTCCTCACGAACCTTTTGGGGGACAGGTTTCCTGTGTTCCCAGTAATGTTTCTCATGACTCCCCAAGGGCTGGAACAGTTTCCTCCTCACGAGCAGTGGGTGCCTGTTAAGTCACGCACAGTGTCCTCTCGTCTGTCCTGTTCACCGCTGTGTGCCCAGCCTCTAAAAGCATGCGGCACACAGTGGGTGGGCTGGGCGAGTGAACCTGTCAGCGGAGACTGCTGGGTGCCTCCCCAGCGAAGAGAACAAAACCCACTGCTAGATAATAGGGCCCTGGGTGGCCTCCTGCACCCTGTAATTTGGATCTCCAGGAATCGCCTTTGTTGTGGGTGACCAACCACAGGCAAATCGAGCACCTGCTCCAAGAATTATTTACAAATTAATTTCTCTTTCTGGATCCATTCATTCTCCCTAGGAATTCTTTATTGCCTGTGGTGTATATATATAAAATTTAGGGGCAGTATCTTTGGTTTTAAATACTACAGAGTGGAAGGGCATGTTTGGGTTGACGCAGGACCCTGTTTTTCCAGGATGGTACGGTAGGTAAGCTTCTGAACTCCATTGGGGTAGGGCAATCACTGTGATTCTCCCTGTATATACTCAATAAACAAAAATTTTTTTTTTTTTTTGAGACAGAATCTCACTCTGTTGCCTGAGCTAGAGTACTGTGGCGTCGGCCTACCTCACAGCAATCTCAAACTCCTGGGCTCAAGGGGTCCTCCTGCCTCAGCCTCGGGAGTAGCTGAGACAACAGGCATGCGCCACCATGCCCGGCTAATGTTTTCTATATATTTTTAGTTGGCCAATTAATTTTTTTCTATTTATAGTAGAGACAGGGTCTTGCTCTTGCTCAGGCTGATTTCGAACTCCTGACCTTGAGCCATCCTCCCGCCTCGGCCTCCCAGAGTGCTAGGATTACAGGCGTGAGCCACCGCACCAGGCCCTCAATAAATAAATTTTTATGTCTTTTCTCCAATTAATCTGGCTTTTGCAAGTTGATTCTTCAGTGAATCTTCAGAGGGCAAAGGAGAAGCTTGGCCCCTACACAGACAAAAATTTTAAAAGGACAATAGCAATAGTTAATGGTGATGAGGGATGTGATAAGGATGTTCATACATTTTTGGTGGAAGTAGAAACTATACAGCATTCCAGGAAATCAATTTGGCATTATGAATTGAGAATTCCAACCAGCAATTTAGGATTCCCACTTACAGGAGCTTATACTAAAGAAATAATTTATGAAATGTTAAGTGTAGAATTATTTATAAAATCAAAATGTTGAGAATAGCCTGAATACCCCCAAATAAGGAAATTGTTAAGTAAATTATGTGTATCCTACATCTCCCCCTTGCTCACTTTACTTCAACAATATTGTCCTCTGTTTCTTGAATATACCAGGCTTGCTCTAACATTAGTGTAACGGAGGTAACATTCTGAAAAAGGGCGATGAAATGTTTTACGATGTTTTAAAACCCCCACCCTTTCTGGGAATTAAAATCTGCATTCCTTCCCAAGGCCAGTAATAAAAGGAGCAGAAAAATGCTCTTTGTTGTTTGTTTTTTGTTATCTTAAACCACAGGAGATGGTTCAATGGAATTGTCCAGACAAGGGTCACAAGATTGTCTCAAGATCATCACCAGAGATAAGGTCTGTGGAAAACACCAATTGTTAAACAACAATAGCCCAAAGCCATAACACTTGAGCTGTCACCTAGACCTGAGCCCAATTGCTGAGTCCCCCCCTCCCTTTAAAAAACCTTGTTTTTCTGCTTAAAGGCTGGATGGTGGTCTTTGAGATGCTAGTCTGCTGCCCTCCTCATTTGCCAGCCAATTAATAAACTTCTCTTTCCTTTTCCTAAATCACTTCACCTTGTTCTTTGTTCTCACTGATTTGGCCTCAGGGACAAGTACTGAACTTTCAGTAGCATTAGAAAAATTATATTTGCTGTTCTCTCTCCTTGAGACATTCTTCCCTCAGATACCTGCATGATTTGCAACCTTACCTCTTCCAGGTCTTTGCTCAGATGCTGCCCCTTTATAAAACTGCATCTCTCTATGACTCTTTTTCCTGGCTTCATTTTTCTTCCTAGAACTTATCACCATCTAACATTCTATGTAGGACCTTGATTACAAGTCAATCTATCTACAAAGTTCATCATTGTCTAGTAGCCTTGAAAAAGGTTTTAAATTTTAAAGCCCAATTAAATTCTACATTTCATTGTACTGCAAGTTATTGCATGTTTCTAAAAATAAGACAGAAAGAAGGACCTTTGAGTCAAACTGAGATTTAAAAGGGTATTGACTCCAAAATGTGAAATTGGCTGACTGAGAAGCCCTCTTTTCTTGTTATATGATAGTGACAAAGCTGATTAAACTTGTCCTTTTTGCAGCTTAGCTATCTCAGACCAATGTCTATTGAAGCTGGAGCTTTAGGAAACTTGGTAGAAAAATATCAGGATGTTAGAGAATATTGGCTGTTTCTTGTGGCCTTTAGTAAGGTCTTAGGGGGAAAAAAAGGATAAGCTTTGATTTGAGCTGACCTGTCTGAAAGTATAAAGGGAACAACATACTACTTTGTTAATAGAGACCCCTCTGCCTGTGGGCGAGATTGCTGAGGCTCAGTTGATCACACTTCTTGCAGAAATGCCAAAACCCAAATTTCTGGGAATTAAAATCTGCATTCCTTCTCAAGGCCCTGTTTTAAAATTGGCATAAAAGGCAAGGAGGTGGGAAATACAACAGGGCGATAAAAGTGGGACACTTGAGAGGCCATAGAAATGGAAGGAAGCCAGAGTCTCTGGGCTCTTCCTACATACCTCCCACCTTGAACTCTCTGATTAATCTTTCTTCCTACTTGTCAGGGCCAGTCAATGGGCTGCAGCCTGGTCACGGTGCAGATTATTCTGCCTCACCTTTTGTTTCCCCAGAGGTTTATTGCTTTTACCTTTTACATGTTTCTGAGAGGCAAACAATTAAATTTAGGCCTAAGGCTAAAGGCAAAGTTCCCAGGCCATAGTAAAGAGACAGAAGGGGTTGGGGTGTAGATCTGTGAACCCAAAGGTTCTAATGCCTACTAGAGTTTCAGGGGATTTGATTATCAGTGATACCCCAAGCCTAGACAAAATAGGAACTCATGTTTCCTCAGCCTCAAAGGAAACTGTAGGCCCCCACCTTTCATAAACTGAGTTGGGAGGAAGTGGGCTGCTAAAGAGGTTCAGTCTCTGGAAGGGATTCTTATTTTATGACCCTCTTCTATATCCTGCTCATGCATGGCCATGGAGGACAATGGATAGAAGAGGACTTTACGGCAGCCATATTGGCTGTTTTGTAAACTCACTTTTTTGCCAAGACAAGAACTCCATGCTATCCCTGCCTAGAAATATATACTTTGGATGGATGGCTACCGTTTGTTTCCCTTCCTTTCCTTTTCCAGATGATAAGGTATTTTTTTTAATTAAAAATTTTTCTATTTCCCTCCACCATTGTATATCTGTTAAGGGTGGTTAAATGTATCCGTTAGTCATAGATTGCATAGTAATGAGGAGAACGATTTGAAATTAAGAGAAAGGTATACATTTCAAGGATCTAGACTTGGAGCTGTATGCAATAATGACATTACATTGGTTGTTTCTCCTTCAAAATCAGTGCATTTTCATTCATAAATAGGATAGTTGCATTACATCAAGTGGTGACATTTTTGATACTGTATGTATGAGAAGAAGGAATGCTAAACATCCAAGAATATCCTGGACATGTAATGCATCTGCATCTCTATTCGGAATCTCTTATTTTGGAGAAACATTCCTTCCCTACTCTGTGTGATCCTGGGTATCAGTAAAGTGTCTACCTTATATCTTGGGTGCCTACCTGATAGAGGCTATGCAATCAGGAATCTCCATTCACCTGGCCACAGGGTGGGTTCAGGGATGGTCATACAACTTGAGATGGACCAATTAGAATTCTCATTGGACTTGTGCTGAGCTAATATTTTCTCATTCTTCTGATTTTATGATTTTGCGAGTATGTGAAATTGGGTAGCTAACTACGGTGCTTCTTAGAAGTCCATCTGAAGACGGAGGAAATGAGGCCAATACACAGATTTGAACAGAATTAAAAGATGAAGAGGAAGAAGAAAAAGGAGATAAGTAAAGATAGAGAGATAGAGATAGTGACTTGGATCATCTTCTGGAATCAATTTCTGAGTATCCTTGGACCCATTAATGACTGTCCCAGAAGCCAACTCTACCTCTGTAGAGGTAGAGTTTACATTATACAATCAATCCCTTTCCTGTTAAGTGAGTTTTAGTTGGGTTTCTGACACTTGCAACAGAAAGGGTCCTGATTTAGACAGTAGCCAACCACTCAATCTTCTATATCCTGAACTGCAATCTGCCTCCTATCCTCACCATTCCTCTGTGACTTCTCTTGCCAGCTACCATCAACTTTCTGGTTTCTAAAGCTAATGAATCCTTTTCTATCTTTATCTTCTTTCCCAGATCTCTTTACTGAGTTTGATGCTGTTTATAACTCTTTTTCTTAAAATTCTCTTCCACTGACTTTTTTACAAAACATTTTGTCAATACTCATCTTCCATTGACTTTTGAGAGACATATCTTTTTTTGTTGTTGCTGTTGTCCCTACTGTTTAAGTTTCTTTTTAATTTATTTTGCAGGCCAGTGCTTATATCTAAAATGACTTGCTCCCCAGGACTACATTGTTGACCTTCTCATTGTCTCACCATACAATTTCTCCCTGGGTGACTCTCTTCATTTCCGGAGCTTCTATTGCTACTTACACACGGATTACTTCAAGATTTTTATCTTTAGATGAGAATATTTTGATCTAAAGTCCACTGCCTTCTGGATGTATCCTCTCAGATATCCTTCAGCCATCTCAAAATCAACATATCTCAAACCTAATTTTATTGTTTATCCACCCAATTATGCTCTTCTTCTAATATTCTCAATCACAGTGACTGGGACCACATGTAAGCATTTGCTTTTGTAAGAAATCTGAGTATCATTGCTGACTCCTTATCAGTGCAGGGAGGAATTGAATCCTTGTAAATCTCTGCAGTTGTTCTCTTTGTAGGCCAGATATGACTGTAGGGGAGGCCACTCACTATTGAGACGGGATTCTTGATTTCAGTGGGGATAATGGGTTGCCAGAGTAGCAGAGGCCTACTGGTGGCAATTAACCTCCAAAAACAATGTAAGTGCATCTATTATAAAGAGCAACAGGAATGTACCAGTTCTCAGAATGTCTTGGCTCACAGAGATTTTTGGCTGGGCCTGACTGATTACTGTTCTGTAGGAACAAAATAGATGGGCATCCTACTAAAGCACTGTTTAATGCTTAACTCTGTATCATTTCCACAAGCACGTTCCATAAATCTTCCTCCAAGC
>CAUYPO010040103.1:0-35813 GCA_963574435.1 Cheirogaleus major | reverse complement strand
AGGAAGAATCATTTGATGCTGCAAACTTCATTGCTGTCTTATTTTAAGAAATGTCCACAGCCTCTCCACCCTTCAGCAACCACCAACCTGCTCGGTCAGCAGCCATCAAGTCCAGACCCTCCACCAGCAAAAAGATTGACTTGCCAAAGGCTCAGATGATTGTTAGCATTTTTTAGCGATGTAGTTTTTTTTTAAAATTAAGGTATGCACATTGCTTTTTAGGCATAATGCTGTTGCAAACTTACTAGGCTACAGTATAGTGCAAGTATAACTTTTATATGCACTGGGAAACCAAAAAATTTGTGTTACTTGCTTTATTGTGACATTCACTTTTTATTGTAGTGGTCTGACACTGAACCTGCAGTGTCTCCGAGGTGTGCCTGTGGTTAATGAAGAAGTGAAATTTTTCCCTTTTATTCTTAAAATAATAGAATTTTATAATTTATATCTTTATATTTGGAATATAAAAGAAAAAATTTTCAGCGCAAAAAATAAAAGAATTGAAATGTAGATAAAATTTCTAGTTTTAGTTCATTTGCTTCTTCTTGAGAACATATATCATACATGTTTGCTGTCTTTGATTCTGTAGAAGTCCAGAGTAACTTTGCTGTAGTGTAGTAACTCCCATAACTTAATTGACTGTTTATGGTTTTCTTAGATCTCATAGGATTAGTTGGCATGATTGTTAGAATTCCTGAAAGACTGTATTTTTAGTTCTAATATTTGAAACATTTATTCCAATTAGGATAAGCATGGGGAACAAATTTTCTGAATCTAACCGCAGAAGTAAAACTATTGTCAGCGTATAGCTGCCAGCTCCGAGTCATGGTTTTCTAGACTTCAGTGTCCAAGACCCTGGGTTTTGAGTTGAGAGTATAGTGATTCATTTGTTTTGTTTGTTTTCTGGCCTTTATGGGCTTCCATGAATGTGAGTTCCCATCCGTTTGGAAGTTGGAAATACGAACAGTAGCATCTAATTGTTACTCTGTGGTAGAGTTCCTATAGAACTCTCATTAGGAGAGAATTTTGAAAACAGAAAGGAGCTAGCTGGGCAATATTAGGATTAAAATAACTTCCAAGTAATTTCAAATATGTTTACAATCATGTAGGAATTTTTCTGTAATCAGAGTTCCAAATTAAATGAGTTGGGGCGTATGTGGTGTGTGGATAGGTATGTGTTTGTTTTCTTTTCTCTGAGGTTTTTCAGCCTAGTGCTTAAGAACAAAATCCCCTTTGGAAATAGTCCAGCACCCAGTGGTGGTGCTTTGTGTTGCCAATTAAGACTTTGATTGAGGGCTTGATTTGGAATCCTTGGGAAAAGCTTTGTTTCCATTAGTCAAAGAAAAAAGGCCGAAAATCCAGGGAAGACATTGTAGGTCATACCTTGCTCAGTGGGACGCCCAGGCTGACAATGGAGGGACGTTTCCACTGGCTCAAAAAGGAGACAGTCACTCATGGTCTCAGCCCCTAACCAGCACATTCCAGTGGGGGGGCTGTGAGAATAGAGTTCAAAAGGACACACTGGCACAGAAAGCATTATTTTTAAAATGCTCTGTGACAAGTGTGAGATAGAATGGCAAACATCTATTGCTTCCAGACAAGCAGCCAAGCTTCCAAGCTCTTTGGAAAAATAGCTCCACTTGTTAGAAGTACAGCATTTGTGACTGTGCCGAAGTCAATGCTGGATGTATGACGTGACATCTTAAAGAATAGAAAAATGAAATCTGACTTCAGTTGATTTTTAAAAATTATTTCTAATATATTTCTTTATTATTCAGATTCATTGAAATGTAGGTGCTGAACCCATGTTTTGAGTCTGTTCTCAGTAGGAAAATAGAGAAGGAAGTGTTTACCTTGTTGAACGAAGGAAGAGCAACTGGTACTTTAACAGAAGTGATGTAGTCCTCCCCTCTGGCTCAGGTAGTTGGCGTCACATTACAGAAAAAACCTTTTTTCCCCCTACCATACAGAATGCTCTAAGATTCTCTAAGACTACCAGATTTCCTAAAAAATTACTTGGATTTGCCACAAAGGTTTTTTTCAGACAAATTAAGAATGTTTCTTAATTTGATTTTTGAAGTGAATTATCTCAGGCTGTCCGAATTATATCACAGTTTGCGGGACAAAAGCCAGGTAGGTGCTGTCCCCTGTTGACTCTCCAGTGCCCAGCAGAGCGCCCAATATGAGCAGAAAATTGTTTGTCTCTAGTGTTAGTCACCCCAGCTGCCCTGACAAGTGAAACCATCAGGAAATCTCTGATCACACATCAGAACTACCTGTCAGATTTCTGCTCTGGTTTGTATTTAATAAAAGTTTGGGATCCTTTGGCAAAATTTTGGAAGACCAATTCTTGATTCCAAATCACAGGATGAAAGAAAAATATATTGTATAATAGCTTCTTATGCTTGGAGTTATCATGTAATCATCAGAAGAAAGCCAGTTTTCTTCCTATCACCAGTCTCCACTGCAGGAACTTTATTATGTCTAAAATTGGCAAAAACTGTTGAATGCGCACGTAATGCAATGTAAAGAGCCATCTTATTTTCAGAACTTATAAGGGTTTGGGCTTGGCTGTGGGGGCAGAGTGCAGAAGGGAAAGGAGTAAAGGACGGTGTGTCTGCATTTCTACACCAAAAATACTTTACTCGCCTTAAACACTAAAAAACGTACTGCACTGTTGTACAGTCTCTCACAAGCCAGCACTTCTGCCACTTTCACAGTAGAGAGCATTATTTCCCACTTGCTGTCCAGAGGGAACGTAACTTCTCTGCTATTCCCCGCTGGTTATTTAAGGAGGCTCCCTGCAGCAAGCGTGCAGTGTTGCTCTCTCTGGCTGCCCTTGTTACTGCAAATGTCTTGTCTTCAAGCTTTATTTTCTGCCCCTCATTTCGAGTCCTAGTAAATCCTCTTTAATTCGTAAGAGCCCTTGGCTCTCAAAAGGAAATGTCTTGTTTTTTTCTATGTAGAGGACAATAGTAAGATTTTTTTTTTTTAAGTTCAACATTTTAATGCAAATGTGGGAAATAGACAAATATCTTGAAAGAGCTTTGTTGGATTATATCCAAGTCTATATATGCAAACCAAAATGTTTTTCCATTGTGATGTATGCATCCTGCAATTTATTGGAGCTTATCAGACTATTTTTCCACACTTGTATTATTGCACTCGTGTTTACTCTGCTTTGTTTCCGTGCCTCTTGCACGTAGATTGAACAGGTCTGTGCGTCTTCTCCGTGCATGCAGACTGAATCGATGGACACCCAGGGGAGGGAACTGAGATTTATTTTGTAACTTCAGCTGCACCTCTGGCAGTTTTTATCTCCCTTTTAACACAGTAGCTTAAGGGTCTTATCCAGTGCCTACCATTCATCAAGTCATAAATCATGTAACTGCATTAATTATTGACCTTTTACGGGTTTTTTTAGGGGCTCGACAGGTCCTCCAAAACGAGTGTGCTTCAGGGTCTCATAAACTGCAGGTGGTCCCAGGTGGCCCAGCAGAGGGAGGATCGGATGAAGTGGTCAGCCCTGCCATGTGCCCTAACCTCAGACAAGTTGCTTCACATCCCTGAATTTGTTTCCTGCTCTGTGAAATGACGATAATGATATTTTTGCAGGGATCTGTGAGGTTTAATCAAATAACGCAGTATATGTAGAGCGTAGAGTGCTCAGTACGCGCTAGCTACTGCTACTGCTTCTGTTACTGATGTCCCCACGAACTCTCCCAGCCACCAGGCTGTGTGTTAATTATTAGAAAATCAGTTAGTGTTTGCTATGATCGACTAACAGTCATGGCTTTGCAGCTCTTTAAGGGTGTTTTGCACACTTCTTTAAGTTGCCTTGAACTCGCTGTGAACTCCCCCAGGAACACCCCAGAGAACATGCTCCCGGCCGCCTTCTGCCGCCGGGTCCCCCGGGTCCCTGCCAGCCAGGCAGGGCAAAGTGTGCTTCTGAGCCTCCTGTAGGTACTTGGCAGAAAAGAATCCCACTAAATTTAATTAGCTTGATGTTTTTCATCACTGGGACATCTTGAACTTTAAGCACACATGTTTCTGTAATTTCTAGACTTCAGTCCCAAATTTCAGAAATGTGATGCTCTCCTAAGATCTATAATTTCCTTATCCGCAAATTGAGCATTCTAAAAACTCGCATTGTGACTTCAAGGCACACCCATTCACATTGCAGTTGTAAGATTCTGCTGTACGTGCAGAGCTTCCTCAGTTACCAAACAGACGGCAGAAAGTGTATTAAAATAAATTGATCATTCATGTGGTCATTTTATTTACATTTGCTCACACTGAAAGTGAAGTAAGTTTTCCAAAGCCAACACACCGTGGGGTTTATAAAAACATACTAAGAGATTACTTACTGAACGGGTGGAGTCACAGAGCAAGGAGGACTGAAAGTTAGGCCGAGGGAGGAATAGACCAAGGAGAGAGAGAGAATGAAAGGAAGGAAAGGAAGAGGAGCTGCTGGCCGCCAGGCAGGAGCGGGCAGGAGTTGCCCGTGTGGGAGGCGTGCTCTTTAATTGTGAGAGATGAGGACTCTGGAATTCGGCGGTGGCAGCAGTCTCGTTGTCGTGAGTTCCTCAGCTCCTGTGCGCCCCTTGTCCAGGTGGCTTGCTGTGCAGCCTCCGCTGGAGTGTGCTCACTCACACCGCCTGAGGCTCCCTCACTGCCGGTCCTCACCCACTCTGCACGGCGCCAGCACCTTCCCCGGTCCTGCGCGTGTGCCCGGCTCTGCCCGCCACTCCTGTCCTGGTGTCTCTGCTACCCCAGACTCCCCTGGTGGTTTCTCAGCCCACATCCTAAACAACCACTGTTTCCCTGGGGGCTTTTCTCATTCTCCCGCCTTGGTGATTTCCTCCCATGCATGGCTCAGTGCCCACCAGATGGGCAGATCCTGTCCTGAGCCATCTCATGAGCTGCAGACTTGTATTTTCACCCACCCACACCTCCAACCCTGTGTGTCCAGGCCAGACCCCCCACGTGTGTGCCTCTTCCCAGAGCCGCGGCCCTGGGCCGGCTCCAACCCCCCCCCCACCTTCTCGCTTACAGAGCAGGTGCTACATTAAAGCAGCTCGTCTCTGATAGCGCCACCGCACTCCAGCCTGGGTGACAGAGTGAGACCCAGTCTCTTAAAAATACAAAAAAAAAGCGATTCTTGTCTCTTCCTGTGACAGGGTCAATGTGCGATACTTCCATTTATTTCACCCTTTCATTTTGTAAATATGCATCAAATCTCTATAGGAGGCTCTGCAAAGTAGGCAAAATGATAAACATGATAAGGTCTCAAGAAATGTGTGGATTAAAAAAAATTGCAGAGATACCTACAATATAGTTACATGCTCTGTCTTAGTGAGTCCGGGCTGCTGTAATAAAGCGCCATAGACTGGCCGGCTCATAAGCAACAGACATTTCTCACGGTTCTGGCGGCTGGACGTCTGCGATCAGGTACCAGCACGGTCAGGTTCTGGGGAGGCCCTCTTCCAGGTTGGAGACTGCCTGTCCTCTCACATGACAGAGGGCGGGGCAGCTCTCTGGGGTCCCTTCTGTAAGGCACTAATCTCATTATGAGGGCTCCACCCTCGTGACCTAATCATCTCCCAAACGCCCCGTCTCATAACACCGTCACACTGGGGTTAGGATTTCGACAGATGAATTTTGGGAGGCCACAGACATCAGTTAGCATGCTCTAAGCGGGGAACAACCCACCTGGGCCCTGGCTCTGGTTTACCCCTCATGCCTGTGATTACCTGTGTATAGGGTATCTCTTTTCCTAGAGCAAGCGCTTCCCACCTTTGCGATAACAGCACATCAAGCCACTCACTTGATCTTTCCCCAAAATTTGGTCTTCAGGAAGCCTTCCCACCACCACCACCCCACCCCCACCCCGCTTCCCAGGCTTCTGACTACTCTAGCCCCTCTGGTTATACAGAATGAAGTTGAGCACTTACGTGGGCACCACCTCTAAGCAAAGATTTCACATACAGTGGAACATTTCTGTCGTTACCTTGGCATCCTACTTGTTTCTGTCCCATGGGTGCCTTTAGCCAGAGTTCTTCGGTATTGGCACTATTGGTACATTGGGGTGGGTAACTGTTGGTTGTGGGGCTGTCCTGGGCACTGTAGGAGGTTTCACTGCATCCCTGGCCTGTACCCACTACATGCTAATAGCAGCCCCTCCCCCAGCTGTGACAACCAGACATGTCTCCAGACCTTGCCAGCTGTCTCCTGGGGCAACATCAGCCCTGGTCGAGCACTGCTATCTAGACCGAAGCCCACTCAAGGGCAGGATCACTTCCCTCTAAGCCCCTAGAGGGCTCTCACACAGTACTGTTGGGGATCTTAACTTTTCCTTTTTCTCTGTGACTTTGAACTGTGCTAATTGCCTCAGTTACAAAGGCAGTGAGCAGAGAGAGTGGTTCCAAGTGATGTTGTGAGTCGCTTTTTTGATCTCTATAATTAGGATTTTTGAACCAATCTATCTTTTGAATATCCACGTGGAAGCATGACATTCTCTATTTATATATTTTTATACTTAGCAGTAAAATAAAACTCGACATTAAGGATCTCATCGTCATTTACTTTTATCCACCTTTGGTAGCATCAAGCGGACCAGCTCTTCGGAACGAGTGTCTCCTGGTGGTCGCAAGGAGAGCAATGGGGACTCCAAGGGAAACCGGACTCGGACGGGTTCTACCAGCAGTTCTTCAAGTGGCAAAAAGAACAGTGAAAGGTAAGGATGTCGTACCTGCTGGCTCCCTTGGTCCAGACATTTTGTCACCTCTCGTGCCCAGAGGTGACTCAGAGAGTCCCCAGTGTTCAGACAAGCTAGAAGCTCTCTTGGGGGCACAGGCCTTGTGCTGAGATTATTGTGGGTGCTGATCCAGCAGCCGTTTGAAGGCAGCTGCTGGTCACACTTCAGACAAATTATCATCCAGGTAGAAAAACTATAACCTGAACTCCCAGCACCCCGCATAGACAAAGTATTTCCTGAGAATTTGCCTAGTGCCGTGTATGTGGAACTCAGAGAGCCGTTCTGAATTTCCATGTGGAGCACCTTATACTTTTGTGCACCCTGCTGACATTTTAAAATTAATTTTCATGGACTGTCTTAAGTTTGTCAGCAGTATTTTCTGAGACAGAGTGGGCGAAAAGCTGCAATTTTATGATTTTTCAGAGGCTATTTTTAATATTGATACTAACATCAGAAATATGAACCATTTTTTTTCTGGTTATGTGAAATACACTTCTAATTTTGAATTTTTCTATAAGGTTAGTTAATAATGGATCATGATAAATTTCTGTAAATCTAATAGTAACATTTCATTTTTGAAAGCTGCTTTTTGGCATTTTAGCAGCTTGTCTTATGTCTGCATAATGTATTTATATCTACATAATACATTATGTAGATGAGATCAGTTTCGCTGTGTGTATCTACCTAACGTTGGACTTTAATTTTATTCTCTCTGTTTAGCAAAACTTAGGAAGAAATTTCAGCTTCAGAGGCCAAACATTTTTTTTTCCAAATGTTCTTGTAAGGAGAAGGCTTAGTCATAAAGCAATTGACTCCAACCCATAGGCTGTAAAAATTCCAAGTTTGTAAATCCATTGTTGCAGTTCAGTCCTATAAAGAAAGCTTAAACTCTTTTTCAGTTTTATTCCTAAAAGATATCTTTTGTAGAAAAGATACAGACACTTCTCACATCTGTAGCAGGTCAAGTCCACGGGCAATTAACAAATTCAAAAACCATCGATACGGGTTCTGTCTTCTAACTTAGACTACTCAATGGCGACAGTGTGAGTTAGTAGAAGGTGCTTCTCTGAAAGTAGGGTAAGCTCAGAAGTTGACACGAAATGTCTACATTTTGGCAATTCTTAAAAACTTGGCTCCTCCCCTGCACATCTGATTTTTATTAAGAATTTCCAAAAGACTCTGCATTGTGTAAACTCCAGATCTGTTTTATCTTTAAAGTCTCATGGCTTTGGTAAATGTGCTGGGTAAATATTTCCATAAAAGATATTTACAAAGGGATTTTTGAAAAGTGCCATGGTAGGAAATTTTGATTTCGAAATGAGGGACTAGGAAAATTTACTAATCATTTTCCCAGAAGAATTCAGGCAACTAAACATGTCCATTTAAAAATAAATTCTTGGCCGGGTGTGGTAGCTCACGCTTTTATGTAATCCTAACAATTTGGGAGGCTGAGGCAAGAGGATCACTTGAGCCCAGGAGTTTGAGGTTGCTGTGAGCTAGGCTGACCCCACTGCACTCTTGCTGGGCAACAGAGCAAGACTCTGTCTCAAAACATATGTATAATGATAATAATAAATTCTTTATCTCATTAGAACCCAGGGATGGTTGAGGCCAGCATAGCCCAGAGCTGATTGAGTTGCACAAAAGCCCCAGGGGGCTTTTGGAGAGAGTTACATCTTCTCTTAGGTAATTGCTGGATTGCCGGTGCTGGTGGATACCTTTAAGGGGCCCATAGGAACAGCAACAGCAGTAACTCAGACAGAAAGCACCAGCTAAGAAGCAGTAGACGTGAAGGTCAACTTGGCAACTCAGTGGCTGCCTGACCTCTTCCCCTCCATTCTTCCTCCATCCCCATGTGAGCAGTCCCACTCCTGGGCTGCTTTGACCCAGCACCAAAGCAGAGCTAGTGTCTCGCTGAGAAATGCCCGTCTTGGGGACCTGGCGTGTGCAAAGACAGATGTAGAGAGGTGGCCCCCACCAAATTCCTTTCTGAAACATTACTGCATTCAGTGGTCTCAAGATGGTGCAGTCTCTTCCCCCTCATTTACTAGCATTTGTTCAGTGCCCCAGTAGGCTGCCCTGCATTTTGAAAGATTGTCCTTGTCTGGTTACCAAAGGCAGCAAGACAATGGAAAGGGCACAGGAGCTGCAGTAAAAGAAAGATCTGGGTTTGTAAACCAGTCCTGCCTTAACTTCTCCAAACCTCAGTTTTTTCTTCTGTGATTTAGGAAATGTAAACCTAATTCCCTTGAATCTTACAAATGAGCTAACTCACAGGAAAACGCCCAGCTTGGTACTTGGCGCTCAGTAAGTGGTCATCATCGCTACGATAGTTGTTATAAATAGAGACTGTGCGCAGCAGGGAAAAATAATTTACGAGTCTTTCCAAAATTCCGAACTTTATTTTCCTCATTTGTAAGATGAAGGCATTAGATGACATCTGAAGCGACTAGTCTTTTTTCTCACATGACATGCTTTAAATTGCATTCACATAAGTGACGCAGTCCAATGAGTGCAACCTGGATTTTGACAAAATCTACCAGTGGGAAATAATGTATTATCAATCCTTGTGATTCTCCCGGTTGGCATCAGTAGGTAGCTAGTCTGCAGGTCGAGTGTGGTTCCAGTCTACCCACTGTTCCAGAGTCCTGGTCTATACTCGGAAAGCTCACTGGAATGCAAGCGAGTGAGAATGCTGACACCAATGGCATAACTTTGAATCTGTCCTGCTTTGTAGAAGAAGCAAATCAGTCACACATGGTAGTGCTTTAACTTGTATCAATTACAGGTTATTAGCTATAAAGCTCACAACTTTTCACACACCCTGTGCAAAGCTGTTGTTAGCACATGTGGCAATGTTGCACAAATTAGAAAAAGGCTTCCCTTACTTAAGAAAAACAATTCCATATAAGCATGTATGTATTTCTCAATAATAATTATAGCAAATATAAAGCCATTCCATATAAATTGTACAAATCTTACTATTGAACACAAAACAAGTGTTTGTGAAGTCCTAAATATTCACTTTTTTCGAGATGTAATTTATTTTAAAATAATTATCTATTTTGCTGTCATAAAACTGTACCCGCTATGACAGTTTCAATTATCTTGCTCCTGATCTCATTTTCTTTAGAAATGGTCACTAGATTTAACATTTTCTTGTGACATGGTAGACCTTTACCTTAGAATGTTTATCATTTTAAAATCCTTTGCAACAACCACAACATTGTAACATTTTCATTTATTATTGATGGTAAATGAATATTAATAATTATATGGTGATTCATGTCATCATGAAGTACCTACTAAATTTACATAGGGAATCATCAGTAACATTCTCATGGAAGACTTGTAAAATACAGCCAGTATGCTAATCTGATGGGGAAGTTTTTTAAATTAAAGAAGTATTTTACAGCGATAGAAAAATGGCTACTTATTTGGAAGCGCAGTTTATGTTAGATGTTGCTAGATTAATGAAGTGTTTCAACTATCAAACTGGTTCCCCCTTTGTAATTCTGAGGAGAATGAGATATGTCAACCTTGTAAGCAAGACACCGTTTCCATCTAAAAGTTGTCCTAATGAGCTGATTTTGTTAGAGCAAGAAGCGTTTCAGCCATCTGCTGGAAACTTTGTTGTAACATATGTATAAACTGTCCACCTTTGCAGTCAACAAATATGAAAGAAGAAAACTTCAAAATAATGAAGATGCTCACAAGTGAGAAGTGTTCCCTCAGGTGTGGCGCCCTTTTGTGTTGCGTGGGCTGAACACCAGTGTGCGACAGCCCCTCGGTTCTGTCGAGGCTGTGAGAACCAACCCTCCTTTCTGAAGCTCTGACACTCCGTGAAATGGCCTCTTGACTATTTCGCCTGAAGGTGATCAAGGCTCAAAGTTGCTTTTCCTCTGCTTTATCCAGTGTAGTGTAAAGTGGTGTGATCTAAATCTTGATTTGTGGCCTGGGGTCCAGGGCCCTTCATCCACTGGCTCCTCATCCTCTCCTGTGCCCTGACCCCCACACCTCCCCACACGTCACACTTTTCCCCAGCAAGATTTTTTCTTTTCTGAGGTAATTTATTTATTACACAAGTCACGTGCCTTAGGAAACTCAGAGGCACAAAGTGGAGGAAGCGAGACTCACTGTCATGTCACCACTGCATGCACTCACAGATGACCTGCGTTGCATTCCCACCTGGAATTTATTTCCAGGGTGTCGTGTGAGCGTAGCCTATAATCCTCACATACATGCATCCTCCTGCATGTTTTGTAATCCCCGCCTTCATTTGCTATGTGGCACATCTTGTGTCAGTAAATACACTCTGACGACATTATTTTAGATGGCACGTGTCCAGCCAAAGGTACTTTTTTAGTTGGACATTTAGGTACCAATAGGTGTTTCCAATCCTGTCAGACCAGGCCAACATCTAGACCAGTGCTCAGCACAGAGTAGATACTCAAACGTCTGTTGAATGAATCTTTCTACCCAAGCAGTATAACAAAAGAAGATTAAAATGATGGGGCTTTATCACCACAACCAAGTTTTAATCCCAGCTCTGCCACTATTTGTTGTGTGATTGTGAACGACTTACTTAATCTCTTTGGGGGTTTTCCTTGGTGACTGCAAAAACAGTACCTGTCTCGTAGGGTTGGAGTAAGGATCGCATGAGATGGTGTAGAGTCCCAAGTGCGGAGTGTGCCTGCCTCCCCTAATTTCAAGTGCCTTTAATCTTGGGGACATTTTGGAATTCCCCAACTCCTGTTTCTGCCTTTACCCCAGGCTGAAAAGGGAGGAATTAGAAGTTCTGAAAGTTTCTTTGATCCCCTTGCTCATTGAGTTCCACAGGCCTAAGTAACTTATTGAGCACCAACTGTGTTCAGAACGTAGTAATAGCAGTGAAAGGCGTGCTGCAGAGTAGGAAGGAGAAGCACAAGAAGATTCGTTCTCTCCACAAATGTTAACGACACAGTAACTGAAGGGTCAGTTTCCTAAGTTTTCAAAGCTCTCACCACAAACCAGGGAGAAAAAGGTGACATGATAGAAAAACGGGTAAAGGATCTGAACAGGCAAATCACTGAGAAGGAAATACAGTTAGCCAATTAACCAATCAAAAGGTGATCAAGCTCAGTCTTCAGTAAAGAAATGCCAATCTAAGTAAGAAGACAGCATATTTAGAAAAATCTTTTTATTTTATTGTAAAATAAAGCACTGTTACAGAAAACCACACAAACGCACGCATAGCTTTGAATCATTCTAAAGCATACACCTTCTAGGACTTAGGAAGGGGGCAGAGGGAGTGTTTCCTTCTCCCAAATGACATTTGTGTGTGTCTGGAGTTTGGGGGGAGGCGGGAGGGAGGAGGGCGAATGTGTTTGGATGAACTCTAGCTCACCCTTCAGGACTTCATTAGGGTGCTCCTGTCTCCGGGAAGCTTCCCAGGCCCCTAGTCTGAGCCAGGTGCTTTACAGATTGTGTTACCTTTGCCTGCAGCTCCAGCTCCCTCCTCCCACACCCACACCCCCCCGCCCTCCCTCAAGCTTTGCAGAGTGGGGGGAGGCAGAGCTGTGTCACTTCTGTGTGTCTCTAGTACTTTGCACAATGCCCGGCACAGTGGCTGCTCAGTAGATATTTGTTGAGTGAATGAAAGGATATTGTGTGCAGTCAGTCAGGCGTCCCCCAACATCAGGGACACGTCGTGAGAAGTGCCTCATCCAGTGATGATGTCGTTGTGTGAGCACGGTGGGGTGGACTTCGCGATGCTAGACTGCGCAGCCCTCTGCACACCTGGGCCGTATGTGGTACGGCCCATTGCTCCTGGGCCATGAGCCTGTGCGTCAGGTTCCTGTGCTGAATCCTGTGGGGAGCCGTTTGTGTCTGAGCACATCTAAACACAGAGAAGGTACAAAGTGCATGTTATAATCTTGTGGGACCACCATGATACGTGGGGTCTGTCATTGACCGAAAGGTCGCTATGCAGTGCAGGGCCTATTTCATTTAAAAAGCATAGCTGTTTAAGAACTATGTAAACAGCACCACCTAGGGGTAGACAAATTTAACAGCACATTTTAGATTTCAAAATGTTTTGTGTTGGAAATCCAGTGACTTGAATTAAGCATCTTTTTACTAAAAAATTGTTTTACTCTTCAAGCCATGGGGTCGTTTGTATTTCGATATATTCTAAAATAAGTGCCAATATTCTTTACATTGTTTTAGTTTTGAGGCTATTGAGGAGCCCAGAAACACACATAGGTTTCTTGTTAGTGAAAGTAGGAGAAATAAGTAAAATAATTAATAACCATGTGTTGAGCGCTTTGTTAGAGCGCTTTATGTCCTCCCGCCACACCCTGCGCCTCACCGCCGTGTCCCCACTCTGCAGACGGAGGAGGCGAGGCCGTGGAGGGAAGCACCTTGCCCGCGCCCGAGAGCACGGCCTGCTGCCCCACGCCCGGCTCGCCGCCGCCCAGTTAAGCTCCAAGTGTTGGCTGGAGATGCCTATGGAGCTGTAGTTTTTGTCCCCAGTAAAGTCTCCAGAGACTTAGAGACATTTTCAATAGAGGGCTCCTAAATGACCCTATTCTAGTGAAAAGCGGCCTAAGGGCAATTTTTATACAGAATCATTATTTCCATCGTAGACTATTTTGACATCCAGCAGGGACTGTATTTTATCACATGAAATCGTTTTCAAAGGAAGTCATGTTACGCCGAGAGCCATAGTTTTTATGATGTGAGTAAGTCACAGGGAAATAACACGTTTAACTTTGGAGTAGACTCCTCCGGGATGAAGCCGCCTTAATCACTTCCGTAAGCGAGTATCTCTGCTGGAAGAGCATTTGGCCCCTGTCGCTCCTGCTCCAGTGCTAGTCTCCCGGGGCTTTGTTACGCACCCCACTGTGTGTCCAAGGCCTGCAGCATTCGGGACCGGCCCTGAGCCCCCGTGCAGGAACGCAGGGCTAAGTGCAGCACCCCCCGCAGAGAAGCACGGTGACTGTCGAGTGACGGTCTGAACAGGTTCTCATGGAGCTCTTTTCCGTGTAAACACAGTTCACAGTGTGACACATGTGAGTTTTATCAAATGAATAAAAAAACCACCATTAGACAGTGTCTGCATCCAAAGTCCACAGTGAGCACTTTCAGGAACTTGATGGCGTGTGACTTAGACTTGGTCGGTCGTAGCTGCCTCACTGGTGGTGAGGGCGCTGCTCTGTCTTGGCGTGAGCCTTGCAAGTCGGGGTGCGAGTTTGTCCGTGGGCCCAATGTCCAGTCCTCTGCCATCTCCACATATGGCTACTGGTCTCGTCTGGTGAAGGCCCAAGTGTACCTTGCATCCTCCACAAGTCCCCAGGGACTGCTTATGTCTTCTAAAAGTCCTTCAGATCATCTTCTGAACCAACCAGCTCAAGGGACCATACGGCTAAGCTCCCTCAGCAAACCTCCATCCTGCCAAAACACACAGTAAAACGGCATTGGATCGCGGCACTGTTCATCCTGGAGATATCGGCCACGCCTGTTGCCAGAACAGCCAAGCAGTGAGGGTTTGTTCCCCAGACGGAAAACCCTTTCTCTCCTCTGGGCTCACTTCTGTCATGGGCATCAGATCTTTATTGACTCTGTCCTGAGCGAGGGCTGAATGCCGTCTCATTCTGGACCTAGCATTTATTCACCCCTCCTAGAACAGGACTGGGCATTCTTCCCCGCAAGGAACCACACCCTACCTGTCAAGGGTGTGTTAAGTCACCCACTTAATTTTTTCCGTTTAGCTCACATCAAGAAATGGGTAACCAGAGACACATTGCATAACACCTTGAGAAGCGGTCACCACGGCCCACGCATGTTTCAAACAGTGCTGGGCTTGAAGGGCCTGCTCTCAGCTCTAGTGACTGTGAGTTCCGGAAGGACAAATGTTCAGTGTATGCCTCCAGTTAACTGTGACACGAGGCTGCAGTGTCTTTCACTTTGGACCATTGTTGTCAGTATACAGTCGACAGATTTGCGTTTCTGTCAGTAGTTCAGAAGTGTCACCGTCATCGTGAGCGTTTGTGTCTGTCAGGCTTGTGTGCATGAGTGAGGTCACCTCTTCCCAGGCACTCCGCTTGCCTTTTAGGAAAGATGGTGGTGCCTTGGCAGGGATGATGGGTTCTCAAGTAAATAAGCTATTTTTTTTCCATAAAAATTTAACTTCCCAAGCTAATGAAACATAACAATAATATATTTTCTAAATACAACATACCAAAAAGTGATACATAGTGTAGAGCATGATTTAAAGGACTATAAAGCATTTTAGCACCACCCGGTACTTCTCTCAGTGACCTTCGGTTGTTAACACTCTTACTTTTTTCCAGTCTTTTAATAGAAATCTTTCATTCTTCCTATTGTAGTACTTCAGCATCGAGAGTCCGTGAGCTTCTCTATATTTGGAGTCCCCATTCTCCTATGGATCATCTCTTTCTAAGAGGAACATAGTCCATACTTGCTTTGTTCTATCTCTAGGGAAAGTTCTGGATTGCTTCCTTCTGTGTTCATCTCTTTTGCATCTTTCTACTTTTGTGATCAAAGTCATGATGAAAAACATATCTTTCGATTCCCTACCTGGCTTCCCTTTGATTCTGTTTCTGCGATTTGGAGATGTGCCTTGGGGGGCGTGTTCCAGCTTCCCTCCTCCGGTCCTCACCCTGCCTTGAACCTAATAGCATGTATAAAATTTGGAGTTAAGACTTCTGCTTCTGCTTAGCACACAGAGAACCACAAGAACGTCACTCCTACCCTAACAATGAGAACAAGCCAGGTAATCTCCCAAATCGTAGCTATTTGAAACCCACCTTAGAGCTGAGGTCACAAAGTAGTATCATGAACTAAAATCCAAAAAGTGTCAAGCCCCTCTCAGGAGGGACAGGCCCCCTGCCTGCTTTCATCTTCAGCAGAGCAGCAGGAAGAGAAGGCAGCCCTCGGAGATGGAGTAAGAAGGAAACAGCTGAAACTTTATAGAATTGTTAAAGGCTCAGTGTGGACTGGCAGGAGAGTTTGGAATTCTTGGGGGCTCCACACACAAGGGGACCCTCCCCTTCACAAACACACACCCCTTTTCCGCAGACGCCGTGTGAGCACGCGTGGCAGACGGGAGGGAGCAGGCCGGGATGCCGAGAGAGACCCTTTCCGAGGCAGAGCCACACCAGGCCTGCTCTGGTCTGAGGGCAGAACAGGAAAACCACGAGAAATGTCCACACCGTAGGCCTTGCACAAAGTGCCCCCCGCAGGAGGGAAGGGCCACGCTGAGAGAGCCCTAGCGAAGTCTGAGGACCTGGAGAACCGAGAGACACTCGTCCGCACCCTAGGCCCTCGGCGGCCGCCGTCTCTGGTTGTAGGCAAGGGGAAGACAGCAGTGGACGAAACAGAGACCCCTGTCCTCGCGGAGCTTACCTCCTCGTGGGAGACACAAAATGACCGAGTGCTGTAGAGACAGTGAAGCAGGAGGGGCGGGGTGGCAGAGGCCTGAGGAGGGCGCAGTGTCAGCAGGGAGCAGGCTCGAGGATGACGGTCCAGGAGGGACCCTGAGCAAACACCTGACACAAGGACCTGCCTGGCAGGTTCAGGGAACCCAGTGAAGGGAGATGAGGTGAGAAGAATAAAGGAGTCCCGTGGAGACTGTACAGGTCCAAGGCAAGAGCTAGGCTTGTAGGTTAAAAGGTGGTGCCATGCTTGTATAGTACTGTTTCCAGTTACTGTAGTTTGGAATTTGGAAAAGGAAGCCTGTAGCAGAATTATCTACATAAAACACGTGAACAGTGCAAACCACTTTTAAAGCATCAGCAAAGTAGTAGCTCCCACTAGCTCACCCTATGTACTACAAGAAATTATCGGGAAATCAAGGATATTAATACATAATGATGTCATTAATAGTTACATCACAGGATTTATGGTAATTTTTATTCATGGTATTTTTCATTGTATTTCAAAATAAAAATTAAGGAGGAGTAATATTAGGAATAGATCTACTCAGGTTTTTAAAAAAAATATGCACAACAAAAAATGCATGTGTGCTTCTAGCAACATTTAAGGAGTGAGGATGAAAGCAGCACACCTCACGGCTCTCACCTGTGTCCTACGTCTTGCTCCATATCTTAAAGCAGAGGAAGTCGGGGGATCTGGGTGGTGTGTGGAAAACAGCATGAACTTGGGTGTCTTCCAGACTCGGGCTCGGTTGCTGTTCACACTCCCTGTGTTCCCTGAACGTCCCTGTCCTGGGCTGGAATGGAGATGGCACCGTCTCCCCACAGGTGGTCGTCTTGGGAGGGGTGCCCCTGACGGGAAGCAGTGGGCCTGCAGCCATGGCCCCCCTCTCCTTCTGCACCTGGGGACCCCTCGTGGAAGCTTTCCTTGTGGGACATTTGCCCCAGGGGTGACCTCCGTCCTCTGCGACACTGTCCTTGAACCCTTTGTGGGTTTGGTTTCCCGGGTGCGGTCACAAGGTGGTCCCAGCCTGTTAGTGCTGGGCGCCCAGGGTGGCTGGAGTCAGCAGTGGTGTCCCCATGGGGTGGCTGAGCTGGGGGCACCACGCCGGTAACCTTCCCTCCTCCCTGCCCCTCTGTCCCTCCCTCCTGTCTCCCTCAGAGCAGTCGCCCACCTCCGAGGTGAGCTCTCATCTCAAGGCCTCACCCAGAAGATCTTTTGTCAGGAATTCGATCGTTTTAAATAAGTTCTTTAAATACTCTGTCAGAAAAGTGTGGGGGAGAAAAACAACCCTTTTCACACATTTAGACAGGGCCGTTCCCGTCTTGATTAACCCAAATTTTCACCCCGAAACACTTACTTGCTCTTTCATGAAAAGCACAACTCTGGCGATGAAGTTAGGATTATAAACTCTTGCACCTAGTTTTGGACATTTTTATTTATGCGTGTTCCTTTTTGTGGGAAAACTGGTTTTGTTTTTCCTGTTGATGTGTGAGGGCAAACTACTGCAGCGAATGGCTCTGAAGTCTTAAGTGAATGAGATTAAACACCCGAGGTGACCTTTAAAAACTGTTTTTGGTTTATTTTCACAGCAAACCCAAGGAGCCCGTATTCAGTGCAGGTAAGTCTGATTTGATTTTTGTCTGGGTCCCCCTCACTCACTTCCTCCGAGCTTGGGGGCTAGATAAGAAGCAGCTATTTCGGGGACTTTGGTGTTCGTGTGGACCAGATGGAGAGCTGCCAGCTAGGTCCTGGGTACCAAGGGCTCCGATAGTGACAGCACGACCACCTGTTACACAGTCATAGAGACCAAACCCTTCCCCTCCCCCGCTAAAACCGATTTACGCCAGGACAGTAAGGGAGAGTGGAATGCCACCACCTATGCGGTGATGGAGTTTCTAGATTAAAAGACTTCTGTTGCCTTGGCTATTCCTGCCTTACTAACTGTACTCTGTCATCAACATTTGCATTTCTCTTCAAGGGAAAGTTTCGGATGCATCAAGTTATATAACTTTGTTCTAAAAGTAGCTTTTCTTTTTCTGCCTATGATCTCCTAAACTGCAAACTAATAGTTCATATATACCTTTCTGTAGATCTTTCCTTAACACGTCTTTTAATAAGGCAGATGCTGTTTTTTAGCATCTTAACCTTATTTAAAAATGCATTTAAAAATGCAAAAGAAATTGTTCAAGTATGCAATTGGTTACATAAATTCATTTGATTTTAATGTTTCTGGGTGTTTTTTTTTTTCTTAAATTCAGAATTAAAACATAAAAGTCAAAGTTTTGTATTCACCAGCATGTGCTTTAGTGTTCATTTCATTCCCAGGAAGCATGAAATTACTCGCTGAAAGGGTAATTGCCTTAAGCGCACAGGGCCACATGGTACGCGCTTGTCAGAGTCCCCGAGGTGTGTCCGGATCTTACTGGGGGGTGCAGGGCAGGTCCCCCATAAGAGCCAGCGCTCTCTGGGAGCAGGCCGGCCAGTCACACTTGCAGAACTCCCTGTCTCTTCATCTAGCCCTTCTGTCTCTGTCTCCGAAATCACAAGGGAAACGCCGGGTGACACACTGCAAAGGTAGGCAGAATTTCTGACACCTCATAGCTCTCTGAGCAAAGCTGTTACCCGGGCTACAGAAACTTTTTTCATACAGGCAAACAGATACTCTCCTTGTATGAAAATGTTTTTGTATTGCAAGCCACTCTGACTTATTTTAAGTTAAAAGCATCCCTGAGCATTTCCTTGGATGGGCTTTAATAAGTGGCCATCATTTGGATCTTCATTGATTATTGGCTGATTGCAGGAATTTTTTTTCATCTCTGTAAACCTTAAGAGAGCTATAGGGCTACCCCTGGATGTCCCACCGTTTGACATGGTACCCTGCACTGCTGCTGGCCTCTCCCCGCTAGTGCCTTTGGGTTTGGTGGTTGTGTGTGCTGTTATCCTAACACGCCTGGAAAAAACATTGCTTCCCCGGCTGCATTTTTATTTTAGATGCAGCCTGTCTGAATTACCAGTACATACAGTGCCAAGGCTAAATTTAGTGCTTTTTTTGCCTAGTCCAGTAATTTTAAGTTGTGCAGTAAGTGAGCCTCACTCATAAGGATCCTTACCCAGCACATACTGCAATGTACTCAAGTAGGTATCTCACACATTGATTGTGTGCATCCACAGTGGCCTTTTTGTGTGTCGTGGACATGGCGTTATATCATCTTTATTCCTTACGTACATTCTGTGAGTTTTCCGGACGGATTGGTTCATCTCTTACGAGGAGAGTTGATGGAATCACCTTTTATTTGATTTCCCACTTCATTGCTCCAGCACCTCTTTTCAATCTCCGTCTTTTGGGTGCTTTTAGATTCTTCAGGTGTGCTAGACACAGTCAGGTGAGCTTAGATCTGGGTGAGGGGTTAAGGGGAGAAGAGGTTTCCAAGGAGAGCAGCACGAGCAGAGGCATAGAGATGGGGCAGGCTGCGTTCCCCACAGGGTGGCCCTGGCCGCTGGGGTCCTGCGCGGGCAGAGCAGGAGAGCAGAGCCGGGCAGCGAGACTGCCGCGCCCAACGAGGACGCGAGCAAGCGAAGCGATCGGCGTGGAGGAAGGACCCCATAAAATCCAGTTTGGGCCGCGATGGGTTTGGCTGCAATGTGTGAGCTGACCCCGGTCTCTGTAAGAGAGCCTGCAGGGAGGGGGCCTCGGACGGGCTGGCCCTGGCGCAGCGGGCGAGGTCGGCGCAGCCTGGTGGAGGATCGGCGGGACGGCGTGACTGGCACACGTGTGCATGGTGAATGCCTCTGTGGCTCTCACTCGGAGTCACACTTAATACGCAGCGTGGAGAGTGTGTCACATGCATGAGTGTGAGACCTGAAGTGCACGCACACAATAACGTAAAATGGGGATGCCTCATAGTTTTTAAATAATACTGCATGTGGCATTGTTTGGAAATCCTTAGGAATAGGACTTACAAAACTCATTTGTAAGTGTGGCACTTACAGTACTGTGATTATTTTATGACTTTTCTTTACCAATTTCCTCTCTGTGGATGATTTTATTTTTTTAAGTTGTGTTCAGATATCCCTGGTTCCAACTGCCTAGTTTAAATGCCATTAAGGCCGGGGCCTTGGGTCTGCAGCGAAGCATTAGAATTCAGCGAATTCTGAATCTGAACAGAATCCATCAGGAGCTCACGAGATATTTTCTTTGCTCTTATTGTATCCTGAACTCTAGTCAGAACACCCAAGCTGGTTTTTTTTTTTTTTTTAAGGTCTAGGAGTTGCCCATGTCAATATATTATTAATATTTGCCTTTGTCACTGTAACTTATTGAAATATAAAAAGTGACTTCATTATAGAAATGTTTGTTCTAGAAAGTTTTGCTTCCTGATTTCTCTCTCTAATGGGTCTTTTGTTCTTTTGTTTTCCATTTCTAGCTTTTCTCTGAGCATTTTCCTTTTTGCATACATCCTAGCATGCACTGCTGCTGATTTTGTGTTCTTTACACTGGAAAGAATTGTCCAATGTAAAAGATACATAAAGATATATTTTTACATTGCAATATAACAAACCACTTTAAATATTGGAAGATATTTTATAATATTTAATAATTGAGATTGTATATACATTGAACTCAATAAAAAATTTAAGTGGATTTCTTGTGTTGTAATTTTTTGGGGTGGTTTTTTTTCCCCCTTCTGCTGACAAAATGTAAGCACTAAAATCTCATGGAAAATAATTGTTGGAGTCTAATTCTTTTCTCCCTTTTACAATTTCTTATTATTTCCTGTACTGAGTAAGCCAAATGTCAAAAGCAAACAAGATGCACACTTTTATTTCAAAGTATTTGATTTTATGTGTTAGTTATTTTTTCTCTAGGATGTGAGTTAGATACGGCATAAGGGCAAAGTTTTCACTTTGACGTTGAAAGGCTAGAGAGGATATGACATTTGTTTTCAGGTTTGCTGGGCGCTGAGGTGTCTTACTGATTCTTTGTTCTTTTTGTAGAAGAAGGCTATGTAAAAATGTTTCTTCGTGGACGCCCTGTTACCATGTACATGCCCAAAGATCAAGTGGATTCTTACAATTTGGAAGCAAAAGTAGAACTTCCAACCAAGAGGCTCAAGCTGGAATGGGTGTATCCTTTATTCACTGACTAGATCTTATACAAGTAAATCAATACTCGATATTTAACTGTAGAAATCCATAAAACTTAAGTCTTAGGCTTTTAAAAAACAAAATATTTTATTCTCACTTTAAGAAACCTTCATTTGACAAAGTTGGCCACGTGTCAGATCCCAGCAGAGTACCTAGCAAAGGAGGCCTCGCTCCATAGGAGCTACTGATTATGGGGGAATCAACTTATCCTTCCTGAGTGAAATATATGTGGTTCTTGCCCTAATATACATATGCTTTTTCCCTGAAAAGAACATATTAAAATATTATATTATTATATCAATGATTTTTGGGGGGGAGGGGAAGGTCAGGGAAAAATGAACCACTAGCTTTTGGTCTGAATTTTAATCTTTCCAAAAGAATAAAGCTGGTTAAAAACTTATGAAGGAAGCAAGCTTAGGCCGGGCATGGTGGCTCATGCCTGTAATCCTAGTACTTCGGGAATTCAAGACCAGCCTGGGCAACATAGCGAGATCTGTCTCTACAGAAAGTTGGGAGAAAAAAAAAAAAAAAGAAGGAAGCTTAGTGAAAATAATCAAGAATGGGGTTGAATCTAGGATTCTAATGAGAATGAGAGAGCTGATTAGCAGGGGCTATCGTATACTTAGTCAACTCTTCAGGCATATATTGGAAAAGCCAGGAGCTCTGCATTTTTACAAGGAAACAACAGTGAAAATGCAGGAAAATAGTGAACTTGTGAATGAGAAAATAGGAATATCAGAAATTGAAGCTAAACCATGTTGCAAATAAGTTTGTAAACCTAAAGGAAAAAGAGGGGTACCCTGAAAGGAAGGACTGGCATTCTCCCCTTAAGCCAAGTAGGGACTTGACCAGCCTGAGGAAGTTGACTTCAAGAGTAATCCCAGCTGCTTGGGGGGTAATACAAGAATATGAATACCACAGCCCTAAATGCAGGGAGTCAAATGAATGACATGAACAAAGTTGACATGAAGCATAGACATAATCCTATCTGCCTGTAGTCCCAGCTACTTGCGAGACTGAGGCGGAAGGATCGCTTGCGTCCAGGAGTTTGAGTCCAGCCTGAGCAACACAGCAAGACCCTGTATCAAAAATATATATGTAAATGAAAAAATAAAAGGCTCCCCAAAAACCTAGGCCACAAAATTCTGAATCAACCATATGACTGACGTTCTTGAAATAGAGCTGCTGGCAGCTTCGCACTAAGAGGTTTAGAAAAGTGAGCATCCAGGGAAAAACCGCTGAAAGACAAGAAAATAAAACCTGTGAAAAAGGTGAATTGTTGATATTTTTCCGTTCAATTCCATCTATTTATTTACTTATCTTTGACTTTAGAGGAAGCCCACAGAGGCCACCTTTAGTCCATGCACATTTCAAGACAAAGAGTAAAAATCCCTTTTTTCACTTTGAACAAATATTTATTGAGTACTTGTTTAATGCCAAGTCCGGAACACAAATTATAAGAAGTTGGTTTAAATTGAAGTTGTTGTAACTTCATTTAGAAGAATTACTTTTTGAGATTATGGAATCATATTCTTTGGAAATTTCTTAAAAATATCACCTGTACCTAAATTTCTACTCCAAAATGCATTTTTTATTTTTTCAGATTCAAATGTCATAAGCATTACCTTGCACCTGTTTGGGGATCTATTTTGACACATGTCATTTAAATGACTCAGCTCTTCTTTAGGTCAGTAGTGTTTTATTAAATGGTTAAATCAAATCTGGAAAATATTATTCAGAACACATTCAGCCTACTTCCTGTTTATATTTTAGAAGATATAAAACTGAAATTTTCTCCAAATGTGATTTTTGCCAAGTTATTTTTTACATCCAAATTGCAGTGATGTTTTATTCTCAAAATAGTTTTCAAGCTTTGGAAGCATATATGCCAAAATTTTAATAGGGGTAATTATCCCTAAGAAGCTGGTGCGAGGGGCACCTCATTTGTTTTACCTTTTACGTATTATTTGTGTGCTTGTGTGTGTCATCTGTACACTTGACAAATGAATACTTTTATCGCATTTAAAAAAGGGGTTTTTTGAGTAAAAGATTTAGCTCCTAGGTTACAATAAAAATAGACTCGTAATTGACTCAATAACTTTCTAAACATAAAACTAAATCTTTGCACTGTGAAAAATACGTATTCACCTTATATTGACCATTTCCAACTTTACTGCATGCCTCCTGGGGGCCAGAAGTATTTGACACCGAGTATGTCGTTTAAAGTAGGGAAATTGATGGTAATAGTCGTATGGTGTTTTATTGCCTGTGCCCGTTGGATGAAGCTAATGTTTGTGAGCTCTTAAAGGAAAAATAATTTTATCTTGACGCGCACGAAGCTACGGGTACCGAGGTCGAGACTGTCGTAACAACCTGTACTTGCTTCCGACGGGAGAGACGGTCTATTTCATCGCGTCCGTGGTGGTGCTGTACAACGTGGAGGAGCAGCTGCAGCGCCACTACGCCGGCCACAACGACGACGTCAAGTGGTGAGTCCCCACGAGCGTGGCCCCGCCCACAGGCGGAAATAGCGTTTGCGGAAGGAAGTCAGTGTGGACTAGAACCACGGAGAAGAAAGGGCCCTGAGCATCGTCGAGAAAAGCTCCTTTCTGTTCTCTGCAGTCCATGAGTTACCTAGCCCAGGAAGACACCTGTCATTCTCAGTGTTGTGCCCTCCCGACACGTCATCTTAACTGACTGTCTTACCTGATCAAATAGCTCCCACCTGTTTGGAGACCTTCTTCACACATCACGTGTTAAAGGCTTCCAATTTGGGTCCTTATTTTTTGATGAAGATAAAAATGTTTTGCTTCATGTTTATGGCTGGGTCTGCTATTCCCATAGTTCATTTATAGCTTTTCGTAGGGGTTTTATGTATCTTGGAAGGATGGATGGATGACTAGGTGGATTTGTGTGTTTGTATTTATCCTGGGTCCCTGGTCAGTGATAAAAAATCCCGTTGGCAAAAGATGACATCTTTCCTATTTTATATACTCTAAATGACTTCTTAATAAACATTGCAGACTAATTAAGTGGTTCTGAGATTGAAATGGTATTTTCTTAGCACAGGATGCTTTTTCCTTAAGTTTGAATATTCTCAAGAAGAAACAAGGGAACTAAGATGAAATGAAATAGGCACTAGTTGTCTGAGGTCGGGGTGCTCAAAGAATTTGTCAAGAGTCTGTAAGAAGCTAGGCATTCTGTATTTCTTATATTTAAATTTTCACTTAGATTATATTTGATCAAAGGAAAAATAAAGCTTACCTTTAAAGTATAGATTTTTACAAATATTCTTTTTTTAGCCTAGCAGTTCATCCTGATAGGATCACGATAGCAACAGGACAAGTTGCAGGCACATCAAAGGATGGAAAAGTGAGTTATCTTTTCGTATTTTTGTAATAAACTGGTAACACAAAATAATTTCCTGAAAACATTTTGCTGATGAGTAAGCATGCTTAGATATGGTTACAGTATCTGAATACTTCTGGCCTCCTCTTTAGAATTTTTTATTGTAAATTAAAAGTCTTACAATGACCTTAAAAATCTCTTGAGCTCACGTTAATTTCAGGGAATCTTTAGCTAGCATTGTTCTTGCCAAAGAATTCACTAATTCCTTCACAGCTTCTGTGGCTGTCTTAAGAAAAAGGATTCACTAATTCTTAAACTGCTTATTTACACACAGGACAAGCATTAAAATATGAAAGTACACATTTAATAAATAGTTAAAATCATAATAATCAGTTAAATATGGAGCATCTTGCCTCTTCAGTAAATTTCAGACACCCTCTGTCATAAATGCCCTGTAATCATGACGTCAGCTTTCAGAGTTTGTGTCTGTGTGCAAGTCACAAAAGCGGCTAGGAGGCTTTTAGCACAAATTTTGTAAGCACTTTAGCAAGACTGTATTGTATTTTAAGGCATGAGAGAGAGAGAATTTATAGCTTTTTTGATATCTACTTTTATATAGCTTATTATTACATAATATATTATCTGGAACTAATTGCATTAAGTACTTATGTTTCTATCAAAGTGCTTTCTTCCAAAAAATATTAATACTACCATATTTCAGAAAATATTTTAATAACATCGGATTTTAAACATTAACCTTGTGCTAGTTTCCATTAGAATTCTACAATTGAAAAGAGTTAACAGGAATAATGGAAATTATGTAAATTCACATAAATGGAATGGGCCTTTTTCTTTTTTAAAAAATGTTAAATGGCCTTGAAAAATTCTTTGAAATTAATAGTAAACCTTGTCCTTCCCTCTAGTGGCTTTAAAGAGTATTTCAGTTTCTGGCATTGAAATTGAATCCCAACTTTAGAACCAGAGAAAATGTTATAGCTGTCATCACGTTTACCTGTGGATAACTCTAGAGGGACCTAGTGACTGCCGGCAGATACCCAACTACTTAGAGACAAGACTGAGCTAGAACCCAGCTCACCTACTGCCTAGTCTGTCCACTAGGTACAGTGCTAGTACCTGTTCTTGTTGATAAACCTGCTGGTTGCTCTATGATGCTTTCTTCTATTAAGGAAGAGAAAAATTAGTATAAATAACGTAGGCACACAGTTGAGAGAGTTTTGAACTAATCATAACAATTCTAAATTTTATTTGTGCATAATTGATTGCCTGTTTTGCCCAAGAATGTTAAGCTCTGAAGACTATTTTTTTTTTTTGAGACAGAGTCTCGCTCTGTTGCCCAAGCTAGAGTGTCGTGGTGTCAGCCTAGCTCATAGCAACCTCAAACTCCTGGGCTCAAGCCATCCTCCTGCCTCAGCCTCCCGATTAGCTGGGACTACAGGCATGCACCATCGTGCCTGGCTAATTTTTTATATATTTTTTTTAGTGGTCCAGCTAATTTCTATTTATTTATTTATTTGTTTGTTTGTTTGTTTGTTTGTAGAAATGGGGTCTCACTCTTGCTCAGGCTGGTCTCGAACTCCTGAGCTCAAATGATCTGCCCACCTCAGCCTCCCGGAGTGCTAGGATTATAGGTGTGAGCCACCACGCCCGGCCAGACTATTTGATGATGACTGACTTGATGAACATAGACATGCTAACACCTTAGCAACAGACTTTAAAAGCATAACCTTGATATGAGATTCCATTTTACTTGTCATCTTTCATTTGTAAAATTCAGACTCGCCTAGTGTCTGAATTAGAGCGTCAATTCCTGTGGTACAGTTGTCAAGAGTTGGTTATTCAAATTGGTAATGTTTTATTTACATTAAAAGGCAGACTCCTCAAATGCAGGAAAAAACCTTTTGTTTTGACAAAATTGAAGTTACCACCCAAGTAATCTTGTAGCTTCGCAGTAAAGATAACTTTGTATAACCATCACATTCGGTGACTCTGCATTTTTTCAAAACAGCAATTGCCCCCACATGTGCGCATCTGGGATTCTGTGACGTTGAATACTCTGCATGTCATAGGAATAGGTTTTTTTGACCGAGCTGTCACCTGCATTGCATTTTCAAAATCTGTAAGTATGAGCCCCAGGGGCACTGCGGTCTTTTTTCCTAGGGAGCAGAGAATCAACTCAATACTGAAAAGGGGGAGACTTAACACACTTATTAACTGCCCAGTGCATGCAGAGATTTGAGCTCTGACATTCCTGCTTTCTGGGTCCCCTCATTCAGAGGTCACACACACGCCTCATCACACACACTTCCAGTCAAGCATCTTCAGCCATGTGGGCTTGGTGACCAAAGAGGCCCCCACGGCATTGTTCTCATGTCCTTAAGGCAGTGTGCCTGCTCTGGCCTTGAACTTGACCTGCTCCCTTCACAGGTGGCTCTAACATGTCTCTGCCATCCCGACTCGGGCTGCCTGTCGGTAGGCAGGAGTCGGATGGGGCTTCGTGGTCTTCCAAGCTTCCTGGGGATGTGGGGGTTCAGCAGATTCCCCTCCTCCCTTCAAACCACTTCTTCAGCCAGTTCAGAAACTGATATGCCCACGCACGTGCGCATGTGCACGTCTCGGTGGCCCTAGTGCTCAGTCCGTGTGCAGCTTCACAGTAGCTGTGGCCACAGCTGGTAGCAGCCCCTGTGCTGTGCCTGCTGTGGACACTGGCTGCTCTAGGAGGACGGCTCTGTGTCCAGTGGTGAGGAGCCACCTCCAGACCCCCTTCCCAATCCTGTCCCTTCATTACCCCCCATTCACCTGCCAACATTGTCTGGCCAAGAAGGCAGGTCTCAAAAGCAATGGGTGAATATTCTTTAGCAACAATGTAATAGACTCTTTATTAAAAGTAACATTGATGTTCATTTTAATCATGTTCAACCCATTTTATTCTCAAATGTAGTCTTCCTGTGAATAACCTTTTCTTTCCAGAATGGAGGAAGCAATCTCTGTGCTGTGGATGACTCCAACGACCACGTGCTATCCGTGTGGGATTGGCAGAAAGAAGAAAAGCTGGCCGACGTGAAGGTCTCGCTCCAAGCCTTATAATTTTCCCATTCGGAGACTCCTGGGCACAGCTGTAGCTCCTGCCAGCCAGCTCCAGGGCCCAGTGTCCCTGTTTCTTTTTTCCCATAGAGGGCTGCCCATTCCCGCCCCTTCCCTTGGGCACAAGCCCCTCCATCTGGGGGGAGGGCAGGGACAGGGCAGGCGCCACCAGCACAGGGGCTCATCCAAAGTGGAACAGGCTCAGGAAAGGCCAGCAAGAGCCTCTGGCTAAATCCTAAATCCCTCCCAGTGGGACCCTCCTGCAGTGGCCCCTCTTGGACTTCTTCTACTGCCTCTTATCCACCTTGCACAGTACATAAAATCAACTTTCCTTGACTTTCTGATGTTTCTTGCCTGTTAAAATCATGATTGGATCCCTATTTTTATAGAGTTGACTTTCTGCTTCTAAATTTGTACCTATTAACCTTAGATAACCTTACTTACCTAATATTAGAATTACCATTAAATAACCTTACTTATTCAGTGTTGGAACTACCACGAGATAACCTCACTTACCTAACTTCCTCTCTTGTGTGTCTGGGATGCAGGAGACATTACGTTCTAATCAGGCATGTTTCCTAGCACCTGTTTTCATGCCATTGCTCTGCCATCTAATATCCTGGTCAGGTATTTAGTTCTTTTTGCTGTGTTGCTAGGTTGGAAGTAATCAGAGGCAAGTTATCCAGGTTCACGAATATATAACTGAATCATCAGGTAGAAGCAACAGTTGGTGCCAGATTTAGCAGACTAGAGTGCAGGTCCTGGAAGTCAGGATATGTGTTGAAGGGTGGTGAAGTGGCACCCACAGGGCCAGATCACCTCATGTGTCCCAGGAATTAGATGCAGTAGGGACTCCCTGGGGAAAACAGGGCAGCCAACGTCAGCATGGACAATGGAGCTGTGTAAAATCCAGATTCCCGGGCCCTTCTCTGGAGATTTCAACCACTAGATGGGGTTTGAGGCCTAGAGGTCTGCATTTTAACACCCAGCGAAGGATTCCGTTGCTCAGCCAGGCTGGGAGCCCCTGACTGGCAGATGAGAGCAAACGCTTGCTGTCCCTGGGTCCCCACTGCCCCTACCCTCCTCCTCAGCAAAGCTTGCTGTGTGCCCGCTGCACGCCCGGCCCTGCGACAGGCCCTTGCATGGGAGGAGGACTCTGCTGCACCCCCCGTGCTCAGGGGCCCAGCACCAGGTTCCGGAGACAGGCGAGGAGGGAAGGCACGTGGCCAGCGCGGGCTTGATGTTTATAGCAAGAGGAATTCAGTGGGGGAGAATCAAGTGGCAGTGGCACAGTGCCGGCTGGAATTAGTTATTTCTTTGTGCTTCAGATTTATTTATTTTCCTAAGTGTCTCAAGAGAGTTGAGGCATCTGATTCTCCTGTTTTTCTTAGTGCTCTAATGAAGCTGTGTTTGCTGCGGATTTCCACCCCACGGACACCAATATCATAGTGACCTGTGGAAAATCTCATCTCTACTTTTGGACACTAGAAGGAAACTCCCTTATTAAGAAGCAAGGGTTATTTGAGGTAGAGTTACATTACATTTTTTGTTCTATTTTTCATTGAGTGGTACACGTGATCAGCTAGATGTAAGGGAGCTTTGAGGTATCTCAGCTTAGACTTGGTTTTAATGGCAAATATGGGGAAGCATCTGCCGCATGCACCGATAAGGATTATCCCCGGGGTCTCTCCTACTGGGGGAGCCCCTTGTGACTTGTGGATGACACTGGTGATGAGGGGAGAAAAAAGATGAACACCCACCCCAGGGAGAGGGGAGCACCCACCCCAGGGAGAGGGGAGGGGGAGGAGCACCCAGCCCCAGGGAGAGGAGAGAGAGAGGAACACCCAGCCCCAGGGAGAGGGGAGGGAGAGGAGCACTCAGCCCTAGGGAGAGGGGAGGGGGAGGAGCACCCAGCTCCAGGGAGGAAGAAGGGGAGTACCCAGCCCCAGGCAGAGGGGAGGGAGAGGAGTACCCAGCTCCAGGGAGGGGGAGGGGGAGGAGCACCCAGCCCCAGGGAGAGGGGAGGGAGAGGAGTACCCAGCTCCAGGGAGAGGGGAGGGGGAGGAGCACCCAGCTCCAGGGAGAGGGGAGGGAAAGGAGCACCCAACTCCAGGGAGAGGGGAGGGAGAGGAGCACCCAGCCCCAGGGAGAGGGGAGGGAGAGGATCACCCAGCCCCAGGGAGGAGGGAGAGGAGCACCCAGACCCAGGGAGAGGGGAGGGAGAGGAGCACCCAGCCCCAGGGAGAGGGGAGGGAGAGGAGCACCCAGCTCCAGGGAGGAGGGAGAGGAGCACCCAGCCCCAGGGCTCGCAGAGCCTGGCCCCAGTGGGCTGGTCCAGGGGACAGCACCGCTTCCTGCCGAGGCTAATTTAGAGGACCTCTTTATTCTGGTGCTGGGCTGTGTCCTTTAGGCTGCAGTCATGACAGCACAGCCCCACCCTTCTCCCGTTCCAGTACCCTCCTCTGCTTACTTTCTGCAGCTTTATGATTTCCCCAGCCATTTGGAGTTGCCAGAAATTTCTTTATCTTAGAGTAATTAACCCCATGGCTTAAGTAACATAATGGTGGATAAGAAGGAAAGGCATACAGGGTGGGTTCAGAAGCTGACACTATCTACTTTGGGATTACTATGAGTCAATGTATCTATGTTCACTACATTCTGCAGAAACAAGAAAAGCCAAAGTTTGTCCTTTGTGTGACTTTTTCTGAAAATGGTGACACCATTACCGGAGACTCAAGTGGCAACATCTTAGTATGGGGAAAAGGTAACAAGTGATTGTTCCCAAAGCCAACAATTTGTGGTAAAACATTACCTCTTACTTAAAACATTAAGTAAGAGGCCAAATGTGACTTCTGTGAGAATTGTCTATTAATAGAACGTACAAGATTTCTGTTACATTCCACCTTACAAGATACATAATACGTGTGCGCATGCGGGACTTGAAACCGTAAAACCGGAACAGAGGAAAACGGGACAATAGTGAGAGTTATTGACCTTATGCCATCCTAAGAGGCTCTTTAAACCCAAGGTGTTGTGATGAAATGAATAGCTTTATTAGGAGATGTATTAACAGAGTGTAATGATGAAGTTATTAGTGACTATTTACATAGCCATAAGGTATTTAGGTAACTTTCCTGATTCTTACAACACTGGCAGACACTTACCAAATGCTGACCTGTGCTAGATGCCGTGAGCATACCAGTGAGTCAGATCCAAACCCCGGTCAGGGAGCAAATAGTTTGGTGCGAGAGATTTGTCGCTTAGAAAATGTGTATTCAGTCTTAGCACTCTGGGAGGCCGAGGCGGGTGGATTGTTTGAGCTCAGGAATTCAAGACCAGCCTGAGCAAGAGCAACACCCTGTCTCTACTAAAAATAGAAAGAAATTAATTGGACAACTAAAAATATACATAGAAAAAAGTAGCCGGGCATGGTGGCGCATGCCTGTAGTCCCAGCTACTCGGGAGGCTGAGGCAAGAGGATCGCTTGAGCCCAGGAGTTTGAGGTTGCTGTGAGCTAGGCTGACGCCACGGCACTCTAGCCCGGGCAACAGAGTGAGACTCTGTCTCAAAAAACTAAAAAAAAGTCGGTTTTGGTAGAAGGCAAAAGCACTCACTAAGGGTTTTGTTGCCAGATACACACGTTGAGAAATAACCCCCAGATACTTGCTTGGCAGAGTAAACAGCTTGAATAGATGGCAAGTGCTAACCCAGTGCCTTTCGAGCTGCCGGGAAGCGCCCAGAACAGCAGGGCAGGCCGCGCGTTGGAACCGGCTTGACGTAACAGCCTTGTCACGGGCTCAGCGTGATCCGCTGTCGGTAGCTTGCTCTTCCGTCGAAGTTCATTTTCTGGATTGGCTGCATCTAGAGTCAGATATAAAATCACAGACTTGGACCAATCATGAACACACTCTGTAAGGCACATGCTGCTTTTCAGAGTACATGAAATTCCAACCCGAATTCTGGCACGATGCTCTTTGATCCTTTGCTTCTCCTCCCCTCACTTCCTCCGGTCATTTTATTCACACAAATTTCCTCCTCCTTGAGTCTCTGTACCCCATACAAGTCCCCTTTCCCCCAGCCAGAAAAGAATTCTATTATAGGTAATAATCTTTTTGTAACTTTCTCATCAGGGAATGATTTTTAGCATGTCAATCTATCCTATCTCTGCCATGTTTTCAGAAACGAAAGACATCCTTTTGAATTTACAATGTGCTTTATAATAATTTCAGAAGGAGCTATTTATAAACATTAGTTACTAATGTTCTTGGCATGGTTTATGTTTCACATGTTGAATTCCTCATGGCAAGAGAAGAATTGGAGTCTTGCAGCACAGAATCAGACATTAAATTTCCATGGACTAGTTACATCTGAAAGTGGATTGCTTTGCTAACACAACGGTCTAAGTGTTTCCACCCTAATGTTAAGGTAGTTACCGACAGCCTTGTTTTCTGAATGGGTTCAACCTCAAAACCAATGTTCATTTGACATGGAAGTTTATCCAGCTGTTGATAACATGGTAGTCTTGAGACGGAATGTGATTGACTTTTACTCTGAGTCTTACCGGACTTCTAACATTTTGGTCAGCTAATAATGGCAACAGTTAACATTTTTTTGCATCATGCTTCTTATATATTTTATAATTAAGTGCGAACTAAATGTAGCTTAAGTTCTTACTTTTGAATGAAAACACTGATGATCCGTCGTGATATCAGTTAAATGAGGTCTTTATGTAAATTTATCGTAAATTTGCACATAATTTTAGAGTACTTTAAACTACTATTCAGAAAGAAAAATAATAAACTACTATTGTACAACACAGTATAGGGAAAAAATCTTAAGTTGGTCATATAAGACTTCAGTGGACCTAAAAAGAACAGGTTGATTATAATCAATATTTGCGTAATCTGTTTTTTCATTTTCCTTCAGTTGTTGACTAAATCATGCTTTTTAAAATGACCTCTTTTTTGGTGTTTTTTAAAAAAATGGTACGAGAGCGATGAATTATTAATTTATAATGCGTGCGTTGTCCTCAGGAAGCAGGGTAGCAGCGACAAATTTTGAAGAAAATAACAATTAAAGAAAAAGAAAACCCAGAAGAACCGGGAAGTATTGTTTTATCTAAAAGCGTCCTTTTTAAACTCTGCCGACGTTATGTAATTGTTCAATAAAGTTCGTAAAGACTTTTAGGGTTAAAAATGGCATCAGTTCCAAGTTGACTCTTATTACCTTCTTCCTGGTGTGAAGACGAACACTCCTACCCAACTCCTCTTCACCGAGGCAGTGAGCAGTCTCTGTTCCAACTCTGGGATCATCAAGCCAAGAGTTTACCGTCGCGCGGTGAGCGTGCCTTGGCCTCGGGTGGTCTGCTCCCCCCACCTGCACGGCTTCCTGCAGTTCTGTCACTTCTTGCAAATGTGCTGGAGACCCGTCCCGGAGCGCCCAGCCCCCAGCCCTGAGCATGCGACCTAAGCGACAGGAGTTGCCGCCCGGTGCTGATCCTCGGTGCTCAGAAAAGCATGGAGCTCCACCGTCCTTTTAAAGCCTCAAGCCTCATCGCTTCTCGGCCTTTTGGCTAAGATCAAGTGTAGTAAAGCCTCAAGCCTCATTGCTTTTCTTCTTGTTTCCTAGGCTTTGAAATGTTTTCTAAAAGTCAGATAGCAAAATAACTTTTTCCTGCGTAGGCAAAGTCAGGACTTCCAAAGCAACTGAAATCGGAGTCTTCACGCCTTTTGCCAAGCAGATTTTAGATGTGGTCACCCCCCCTTCCCCACAACCATCTATTTGAGCCGTAAAGTTTTAGTTTATCTGGAAATCAAACCCTACCTTAGTGTCTTGCGTTGGGTGTGCATTTCATGATATCAGAGAGCCTAAGTTTTTCTGGTTCCAGGATGGCACTTAATTAGCTGTCTGATTGCGAGCAAGTCGTTTTAATGTGTCTGGGTTTTAGCAAACCACTTAGTAATGGGAGAGGCAATCATTCCTGCCCTGTTTGCCCATGGGGTGGTTGTGAGGGTAAAACACTGAGAATATGAATGTCTTCATTATGCTGTAAAGATTTGTAGAAAAGTAATGATGGGAGCATAATTTTAGTCTCTCTTGTAAGAGATTTCATCCCTCACCCACTCGTAGGTTTAGAAACTTAGAATAACCAAATTAAAATAGTTTAAGTTGTTAATTGTTGTCTCTCTGCCGATAGGGAGCTTGATGCATTTGTGCATCTTGTGCACAAGGAATTGTTGCAACGGAATTTCATTCCAGCATCATTGATAATTTAAAGAATAGAAGTTATGGTAGCTGACAGATTGACATGTTGGCCTATGACCTCCACTGTAGACAAAATTTAAAAGTTTAGATTTCTGAAACATCGTTTAAGCATCAAAAGGGAGAAAATTCCAAATGCATTAAAATGAGTGCAAGTTTATTTTCCTTAAAAAATCCATTGGGTTACCTTATTTAGTGAATCTTGAGATTTCTCAAGCTATTTTTCAGTGTCTGCATGCTAATAAAATTTCTGATTCTTTTTCCTGAAGCGTGATAATCATGCTGTGCAGCTTGCAGTTCTGTTCTGGACCAGTTCCCTTCTCCCTCCCCCCTTCTTCCACCCAAGCTCCTGAATTCACCAACCCGCCTAACCGTACTTCTGACAGTAATAGAATTGTATAATTAATAATTAAAGCATTTGAATATAAGTGATTTAATCATAAAGTTATATCCTTTGGTATGGTAAAATAGGTACATGATAGACTTCATTAAATTTTTTTGTTATAGAATAATTTATACAATATTATAAACGTCCAGAGAGAAAAGAAGATCAAAGTAAATTTAAAATAAAAACACATAAAACACATAACACATAAAACACATAAAAACATAAAAAAAAATAATAAAATAAATAATAAAAAAATTTAAATAAATTTAAAATAAAAATAAAATAAAATAAAAAAGTCTTATTTCCTAGGTTACCCTATCACCTTTTAAGATTTGAGATAGCATTATCAAGGAGAGTTTTCATGGTCTTTATTTTGTTCCACTTTATTACAGGGCATTTACTGTAATAAGTGGAACAAAATAACGGAAGTGTCGTTTCTGCATTTCTGACAGTTCGGTTACTCTGTTACTGGGTCTGCAGCCCGACAGAACGTGGCAGTGAACACAGCAGTTTTGAAAGCAGCACGCATCCACTCACAGAACATGGCACTAGGCCAACAAAAGAATACCAGCCGTAGAATAGAAATCCCCAAGAAAGTGGAAGACAAAGAGGTTTCTCACGGGAATACCAGACGCTTTTAATCTGTTGAAGCTCCTTACTTTAGGAAAAGCCTGAAATTCAGCAAATGTTGGTATATACAGATGACTGTGAATCCAATTTTATGATTTCTGTCGAGGCCTTTGTAAGGGTCCTCGGGACGTTTTTAGGGGACACCTGCGTATGGCAGATGGGGCGACAGGCGGTGTCCGGGGAAATACAGCTGTCAGGGAGTGCCGGCCAGCCCTGAGCCAGCTGCGAGGGTGTGGCTCACTCAGGTGTCTTTCCTCATGTTTGGATGCTTATGTGCCAGTTTTTTTTGTTTGTTTTTTTTTCTTTTTTGAGACAGAGTCCCACTCTGTTGCCCGGGCTAGAGTGCCGTGGCGTCAGCCTCGCTCACAGCAACCTCCAACTCCTGGGCTCAAGCGATCCTCCTGTCTCAGCCTCCCGAGTAGCTGGGACTACAGGCATGCGCCACCATGCCCGGCTAATTTTTTGTATATATTTTTAGTTGGCCAATTAATTTCTTTCTATTTGTAGTAGAGACGGGGGTCTCGCTCTTGCTCAGGCTGGTCTCGAACTCCTGACCTTGAGCAATCCTCCCTCCTCGGCCTCCCAGAGTGCTAGGATTACGGGCGTGAGCCGCCGCGCCCGGCCTCTGGGCCAGTTTCATCACAGGTAACATGGCCAATACATGTCTCAGCCGACCTAGGGCCCCGTGGTGCTGGCCCAGACTGCAGCCTTGCCGGGCGGGGCCGCATCCGTCCTTGGGGC
>CAUYPO010040102.1:0-26297 GCA_963574435.1 Cheirogaleus major | reverse complement strand
TTTTTTTTTTGACAATTTGGTTACATTTTATATCTTTGCCTCTCCCTAGGAAGGGTTAGAGGTATGCCCTTCCCCTCCACAATGCTCACCACATCCCTAAGATGTGGGTCTATATCCCCTACCCTCGAATCCCTGGTGAACACTACCACCATTTCAGCACCATAGTTTTAATCAGTCAGTACCAATCTGATGGCGAGTACATGTGGAGCCCATTTTCCTGATCTTATGTCGCCTCACTTTGGATAATGGGCTTAAGTTTAATCCAGGATAGTATAAGCGGGGAAAGAATGACTTTAATTCTATAGAATTGACTGGTTTACTCAGGCTAGTGATCTATTTAACACAGTATTCATATATCTACAGAGAAGATCGGACCAAGGAATTGTCAAAATAGAATATAGACATTATTAGCATTCAGAAAATAAAATCATGGAATAAATGTTGCAACCATTGTTCGAAAGACATAAATTCAACAGGGGAATTTGTGTTCTCAATAAAGACACACAGACAACATCAGGCAATCCCTCTCCCTCTGCTCAGGACTATTTTTACCTTTTCTCTCTGATCTGTTTGCCACACAGACAGTTGCCAATTCTGCTGGTCAGATGCCCCGGTACGGGGACACGGGGACAGACACGACCCAGGTAAGGAACTCAAGCATTCTTGTTATTGGAAGAAGGAGTAAATGCTTTATAAATTATCATTAAATTTTTCTAATACATAAGTCACATATGTTGCTAGACAGTATGCCTATCAGTTCAACAAGAAATGTCTGATCATTTGGAGATATAATTATGAAATACCAGTCTGAGTGTCATTTGTGGCCTTTTTGGCAGCCATACAACTGAGCTTTTCTGGGCAAGTGTCAACAACATAATAGTTCTTTCCCAAACATTAAATGTGTATATCTAAATATAGTAAAATGAGCAAATAGACTGAGATTACTTATTTCATAAATACTTTGTTGAAATGTTATTATTCTTTCAAGAAACATATATTGGGAGACAGAGAAGTAGGACCAAAAGCTGTATGTGAAAGTCAGAAGAAAGATCAATCATATTCACATTTTATTCTCTTTGCATTCGTATTAGTTTTCTATCAATGAATAGTCACAACACTACACACAAAGTCATTAGCTTTTTCTTCCTTCGAAAGTACCTTCAGATATATGTTTTATTAACATTTATTTTTCTGAAGTTAAAATATTCCAATTTTTAAACTAAGTAATAAAATAAAACTTACCATATATTCAATAAAATTTGCTCATTTGTATCTCTGAACATAAATTTAAAAAATTACCACTCTGTAATCAAATTTTGAATCTCTCATGAGTTTAGCATTTCTGAATAGGCTCAAATTTAGATTAAAGAAATTGTAATATAATTCTTTTTTATTAATCCAGTGGGGATTTTTTTGGGGGAGGGGATATTTTTATGTGTCCAAATGTTTTGTGAGTAATGATGCTTCAGTTTTAATTAAGAGGAAGTCTTTAAGTTAGGGATATATTGTAATCCTTTTCTTTTCTTTTCTTTATAAAAGGAAAGAAATCAAGTCATAAATTAAAATTTTTAAATTATTCCCAGTGGATATCCAGAATTATATTTAAAAGTTCTGTGTAAAAATTATTAAATTAAAGTATATTTCTTCTTTGTCTATAACTTTTTTATAACAATGTGAAAAAGATTTTTTGTTATTGTTACTGTTCATATTCTTTATTTTATTTCTTCTTTGTTGACTCTTAGGAGTTGTTTAGAATAATAAATGTTAAAGTCTCACAAAGATATCAGGAAGGTAGACACCAAAGAAAACATCCAATTAAATGTGTGTTTTGTTTTTTTTTTTGAGACAGAGTCTCACTCTGTTGCCCTGGCTAGAGTGGCGTGGTGTCAGCCTAGCTCCCAGCAACCTCTCAAACTCCTGGGTTCAAGTGATCCTTCTGCCTCAGCCTCCCAAGTAGCTGGGACTACAAGCATGTGCCACCATGCCCAGCTAATTTTTTCTATATATTTTTTAGTTGACCAATTAATTTCTTTCTATTTATAGTAGAGACGGGTCTCGCTCTTGCTCAGGCTGGTTTCGAACTCCTGACCTTGAGCAATCTGCCCCCCTCGGCCTCTCAGAGTGCTAGGATTACAGGTGTGAGCCACCATGCCCGGCCCAATTAAATGTTGTATATATGAGAATCACTTTAGATTCAAAAACACAAATAGATTGAAAATAAAAGGATGGAACAAGTTATATCATGTGAACAGCAACATAATAAAGCTGGAGAAGCTATATTTATATCAGACAAAAATTTTTAAAATGACAAAACTATTAGATATCAAGGGGAACATTTCATAATGATAAAATGATCAATCTGGAATATATAACAATTATAAATATATATGAACCTAATAACAGAGCTTCAAATATATAAGGGATAAACTGGCATAATTAAATAAAGAAACAGACAATTCAATAATAGCAATTGAAGCTTTGCATGTGCCACTTTCAATAATGAATAGACCACCTATAAAGAAGATCTACAAAGAAATACAAGAAAAACACAACCATAAACACCAAGTAGACCTAATAGATATCTATAGAACATTCCAATCAAAAACAGCAAAATATACATGCTTGTCAAGTGCCTGTGGTAGGGTCTAGAGACCATATGCTCGACCATAAAACAAGCCTCGATAAATTTAAAAGGATTGAAATCATAGAAAGTATATTTTCTGACCGCAGTGGAGTGAAATTAGAAATGAACAACAGAAAGGGATTTGGGGAATTCAAAAATACGTGGAACTTAAACAATAAGCTAAATAACCAATGAGTAAAGGAGAAATTACAAGCAAAATACTCTGGGTGACTGCAAATGAAGACACAGCACATGAAAACTTATGAGATGCAGTAAAGCAGAGCTTAGAGGAAAATTTATGGTTTTAAACTCCTATGTACAAAAGATTAGGATTTCAAATGCATTAACAAGCTCTCTATCTTAAGACATTGGGGAAAAAAAATAATCAAATAAAATGTAAAACCCAGAGAAGGAAAGAAATAGTTTAAAAACCAGAGAAGAAATCAGTAAAAAATGGAGAATAATACCACTGTTGGTTAAAGTGTAAAAAAATAAAATAAAATAAAAAAATAAAAAAGGAAGAAAATGGAGAATAAAAAAATAGAGAAAATCAAGAAAATGAAAGGTAGATCCTTGAAAAGATAAATAATAAATAAATATTTGGCTAAACTAACCAAGGAAAAAAGAAAGAAGACTCAAATTACCAAAATCAAGTTTGAAGGAAGCAGAATTATTATCAACCTTACAGAAATTAGAAGGATTATGAAAGAATATTATAACTATATGCCAACAAATTAAATAACTCAGATGAAATGGACATATTGTTAAAAAGACATAAGTTACCAAAACTCTCTCAAGAAGATATGGAAAATTTGAGTAGAGCTATAGCACATAAAGAGATTGAATTTGTAATCAAAACCATCCCACAAAGAAAAGTAATGGCCGAGATGGTTTCAATGATGAATTCTACAAAACATTTAAGAAAGACTTAATGCCAATTCTTAACAACTTTTCCAAAAAGTAGAAGAGTAGAAAACACTTCCTAATTGATTTTGTGAGACCAGTATTACACAGATGCCAAAACCTGATAGACATTATTAAAAATATATATACAGTCCAAAATCTCTTATGGATGTGCAGGCAAAAATCCTCAAGAAAATACTAACAAACCAAATCTAGCTACATACAAAATTGGTTACACATCATGATCAAATGGGACTTACCCCAGGAATCCATGCTACAGTAATCAGGAATGAGTGGCTTCAAAGTTGACACATTGATCAATGAAATAGGATTGAAAGACCAGAAAAAAAGCTTCCAATTTACAATCAATAAAATTTCAACAAGGGTGTTAATTCAATAGGAAAGAATTTTTTTCATCAAATTATACTGGGAAAACTGGAAATCCACATATAAAAGAATTAAGTTGGACCCCCACCACACAGTGTATACAAAAATTTAACTCAAAATCAAAGACCTAAATGTAGGATCTAAAATGATAACACTCTTATTCAGCATAAATACTTGTGATCTTGGATTAAGCAATGCTTTCTTAGACATGACACCAAAGGCAAAAGCAATAAAAGACAACATAAATAAATTGAATTTCGCCAAAATCAAAAACTCTTATGCCTCAAAGGACACTGTCAAAACAGTGAAAAAAGAACTCATAGAGTCAGAAAAAAATTATATATCTGATAAGAGACTTATATCTAGGGTCTCTTGATAGATAAAAATCTCTTTATATATACATAGTTCATATATATATATCTTTCTCATATATACACACACTCAACTAAATATACAACTAAATAATTAAAAGGCAAATAATTATGGGCAAATAATATGAATACACATTTCTTTGAAGAGATATAGAAATGCCCAATAGATAAACACATGAAAAGATGCTCAACATCATTAGCCCTCAAGGAAATGCAAACCAACACCATAATGAGATACCCCTTCACATACATAAGGATGACTATAATAAGAAAGACAAGAACGACCGTTGGTAGAGATGGGAGAAATTAGAACCTTCATACCTTATTGATGGAAATGTAAAATAATATAGCCTGGAAACAGTCTGGCAGATTTTCATAAAGTCACCACAAGGCTCAGCAACCCTCTTCTCACATACATACTCAAGAGGAATGAATATATATATATACACAAAATAACTTGACACAAATGTTCAGAAGATCATTATTTATAATAGCCAAAAATTAAAAACGGCACAAATGTCTCTCAACTGATAAATGAATAAATAAGATATGGTACATCTACATAATGTTAGATTTGTAGATTATTCAGCAATAAAAATATGAAATACTTATGCATGTCATAACATGAAAATATAATGCTAAATGAAAGAAACTAGTCACAAAGCACCATATAGTATAAAATTTCATTATTTGCAATGTCCAGAATATGCAAACATATAGACACGGGAAGCAATTAGTGGTTGCCTAGGGCTGGGGAGGGTAGGAGGAAATGGAGGATGACTCTAATGGGTATGAGGTTTCTTTGTGGGGTGATACATATGTTCTTAAGTTGATTGTGGTAAGGGTACACAATTTGTGAATATGTGAAAATTATTGAATTACACTTTAAATCAGTGAGTGAATTGTATAATAATATTAATGATGTCTCTACAAAAATGTAATATAAAAAATTAAAATTGGCCGGGCACAATGGCTCACGCCTCTAATCATAGTACTCTGGGAGGCCAAGGTGGGGGAGATCACTTGAGCTCAGGAGTTCAAGACCAGTCTAAGCAAGAGCAAGACCCTGTCTCTATAAAAATAAAAAACATATATAAAGAAAAAAATTTTTTAAAAGAAAAAAAATTAAAAATTAGTACTAGTACCAGGGAAAAAAAATGTTATCTTTTTTACAAAATAACCCTAGAATTAACATTACTTATATAATCATAATAAATACTTTTGGTTTAATTTCAAAGTTTGGGATCATTCTGAAGATAAAATACAGTAGTTAGACAAACAAATGCATTTTAGCATCTCTGACAATGGAAATATAAAATTAAAAGTACAGAGGATTGTGGTGTGGAGGTAAAAGTTGGAGGAAGAAACTTATAGATTTGGGTGCTAATTTCATCATCTTATAAAGAAAGAGTCAACAGATTCTGTCTGTAGATTATAAAACTAATAAAATGTGCATGTATTTCCTAAAATTTCAAACGTTTTATGGAGGAAAAAAGAAAGAGTTATCCATCAATGTTGGTAGGGTTGGGAAGCATGGATGAGGAGGCGAGTGTGTTTGTTTTTTAAGATATATCTTATTCATCAGGCAAATACTAGGACCTACAATCTGAAACCAACAAACGAATAAATGTATACCTAAACAAATAAGTGTAGGACAACTCTAATATTTAAAGATATCAAGTTAAATACCAAAAGAAGCCACTCCAAGAGTGAAAATGTGTTGCTTCTTAGAGAGAACTTAGAATGAATGGTGGTTTCAGGTTACTGTTAATTTTCATTAAAAGCCTTTTTAGTCAAATATTTTTTAGCAAAAAAAAAGAAACACAACCTGCAGTTGTGTGACAGCCTGTAGTGTTTGATATAGTCTGATATTTCCAATATTCATTCACTGTAATCGTAGGTGCTGAGGTCAAAAAATGGAGAGTAAGAGATAACACAGGAAAAGTGATGATGGCCACGTCCTAAGGATGCTTATTTATAATAAGGGACATAACAGACATAGAACATGAACCCAAAGTTAGCCCGTGAGGCTTATCAATTATACATTCTAAGAACTCATATCATTGTGAGACTTGTGTTAGTTGAGAATTTAAGTGTAAGAGAAAACCACTCAGGATGGCTAATGGAAAATGGGACATTTTGGTAAGGATATATTAAAAGTGCCCCACGGAACATGAGGGTAGGAATGCAGCAGGGATGGGGGAAAACAGAACTAGAATAAGAGTAATACCTGGAACTCAGGCCCTGTGTTTTCTGTCATGTTGCTTTTTCTTTCTGGACTTGAATTTTGCTTACCTTCCCCAATAGACTGGCTCTGTCAGTCAGCTTTGTTGCCATATGGCCAACCTCAAATGGAATCTTTCTCATCATTCAAGCTGAGATAAATAGAATCTTCTAGTCCAAATTCCAAAATACTGGGAGACTGTGACTGGACTGTGTTGGATAAATTCACTGAAGTCAGTTGATAGTCACAGTATAACCCTAGCCACTGGGATTGGCCCACAATGGTCTGATACAACTTGTGAGAATGGCCTTCCTAGTCACAGGTTAAAGCTATAAATGTGAAACAATTATATAAAACATTATACAAGAATAGAAAGACACTAGTTTTCACAATGTGGAGATGGAATTTAAGAGTGATAACTAGATTTATAACTTTCAAGAGGCAGCTAACAGTGCCAAATTATCTTTCATAGTGAACATATTATAAATAAACCATCGTCGACTATTTTTTATATAATCTTGATGCAGGCTGGACACATGAATACATTATGACTTTTGGGTCCCATTCCATATGTTAGAGTGTTTAAAATAATTTCTCAGGATCTGAGCTAAAAAAGACATGCTAGTATAAAGAAATCAGAAATATAATCAAACATACGAATAAATTCATGAATACCTAAATAACTTTCACTTCAAGTCGAGTTTAATTTGGCTACAAAGGGCAAATGCTAATTTCTCCTGAGCAGTTATAAATTAGTGTATAAGCCCTTCAATGAGGAGCAAGATAAGAAGTGGCAGGACAATTGTGACAAGCTTGTTAAACTAAAAATTGAGATAAAATGTTACAAACTCTCCTCAAATTTTTCCTAGAATGTATTCATATAAGACACATTATTCCTATGACAGCAGCTGACAGTTGTTTTTTATTCCTATGACAACAGCTGACAGTTGTTTTTTATTAACATGTTCACACATCTCTTCAAGGTTAATGAGAGAATTTTCATTAACTAAACTTTGTTCTCCAAACTAGGCAGGCCGATAATGTCAGACCATAACAAGTTTTAAAGTGTTATTCTGATAGTCAAAAATGCCAACAAATTCTTCACTATGTCTATATTCTCAAGTAGAAGTCGATTTCAGGGACAAGCACAAAATGAATTAAAGATAACTGTATATGTTATTTTGACTAAGATAGCTTTATGCTAAAGTAGACTTTTTAAATGACTAAACTAATTGGCTACTCTTCAATAAAGTAATATTTAAATTAAGATGTGTGTTATAATAAAGACAGAATGCTTTCACAGCTTTGAATAAATAAAACATAATTATACCATGATTAAGGAGCTTCCTTTCAGAGAATATAACGTACAACTTGAAGTTTGTAAGCAACATTCTCTTGGAAGTAATTTTCTCCAGCCGACTCCAGAGGGTCCTAGTTTGACAGATGGAAATAACTAAAAGCAGCAAAGAAAAAAGAGTTGTTTGCTGTGGTATAGTATCACTGATAAATGCCCAGCATAGGGCAAGAAAATAGATGTATTTCCATAAATTCTGGTCCTCTTCCTGAATATTTCTTCTGTATCATAAAACCATCTAGTTATAGTTAGCAAAACAGTCTATCAAAATATGAATACAGATAATAAATTCTTAATCTAGAGAAATTATAACTTTCCCATTCATTTCTAAGGTCCTCTATTACTCTTTTAAAGAAGTGCTTGTGTGTGTCTATGTATATGTATTAAATGTTCTATATAATTTATTTTGAGGCATTTTTTTCTAAAATGTCACCTTTATTGCTTTGTCACAGTATTTGAAAACACCATGGCTTGCGGTCCTTCCATGTATTTTCACCAAGCTCTGGTTTGTGCATCTAACTGCACTAACGTTTTGCATAGATTCAAATCATAAATAACCTATCCTAATAAATATCACATAAATCCCTCTGTCAAGTAGCTGGGAGCTTGATCTTATGGCAAACAGCAAAATTTCGTAGATCAATGTCCTTTCCAGAGAAGTTATGTGTTGGTAAAAGAGTATCATGTTGCCATAAGCAAATATGTAAACCACTTAAAGATCATTGAAAGGCCAAGAGTACTGACACTGGAAATGGTAAAGTAGGTTAAAGGGCATCTGGTAGAACCATCTGTGTCTGTGTTTAGGAGAAAAATCATTTCAGAAAAAGGGTTTTGACCTGGAGGACATATGGAGACCCAATAATCATTAATATCAGTCTACATAAGAAAAAACTTATAAGTTTTAAAAGACTTTTATCTTCTCCAATAAATTTTTTAATTACTCATATTTAATCTGCTTCTAAATACTGTAAAAACTGGCATGAGTATACTAAACTTTAAAGGAAATGTGTAGGTATGTAGATGCATCCATGAAACTGTAGTTATGATCATTCACCACCTAAATACATTTCCAAATCATTGGAACACTAGATTTTTTCTATCTTTATTTAGTACTTTGCAACCTTGACTTTAAGAAATCTAGCTGAAGCTAGCAGGAATTACTTTTCAGTATGGTGCGAAATCGTTTCCTCTTACTTTTCTTGGGAAATGTAAACCTCGGGTGCCACAGCAGGGGTCGCTGTTGGCAAAGAGCCGTTTCTGGGCATCATGCTCTGGTTTCACCAATTTCTTCCACCTTTTCTTATTTTTTCTTTCAGTTTTTACAGTCAATTTTTTATTTAGCACAAACATGCTAATATTTCAATACTTAAGGGCTCTTGGAGAATTTTCTACTCAGACATAAGCTACTTATAAAAGCCTTTAAAGTTATCTAGCTCACTTAGTGTTTTCTTTAGCATTGCTGATGGGTTTGGAAGTTTTAGTTGAAAAACTCTACAAAACCCCCACACTAACTATTCGGAATCATTTCCAAAGCAAGAAAAAAAAGTGCCAATTATAAATCAGTACTATTTTTATAGTATGTACAGACTCGGTTTGCAATAAGACTACCGCACGTTTACTTCATGGATTCAAGGCACCCATGCACGACACCAGCAGGAACCCAGTGAAGCAAGACGTGAAACTTCCAGCTGTAACAGTGCAGAGTGCATTTCCTGTAAATTGCAAGATGTAATAAAGGAGAAAAAGAAAGTAGAATACAATCAAAATAAAGCACAAAGGAAAACAAACATAGCCATTTCCATGTAGCATATTATTAAACCCAGGATTCTTTTTAAGAAAGTCGTTTTTGATATAAAATGGCTAGTAACGTACAAAAACAGTGTTGGAGTTTTTGAGAAATGTAAACGATATGTGCTTTTGTTAAATAGGGTAACACTCACTATGAACTGTAAAAAATAAACAGCCCCACCATTCCAGTTGCTTAATACAATAAAATGTTTATCTCTTACCAATGTCCAGTGCAGGTTACGTGACTCTGTGGTTAGGTCACCCCCTCCCCTAAAAGCCTGGATAGGAAAGAAGTCAAGGGCCCAGAGGCAGGAGGGAGTCTGGCCAAGCCTCAGCCAGACTGAGGCGACCTCAAGGCCTTCTTTGGTCATAGGCACCTGTGTAGGTTACTTTGTATGTAACCTACAATTATTTGTGACACTTTACATCTCACTGATTTCTATAGAAGCAATTTTTTTAATGTTTATTTTCAAAATTTTCTCAAAGCTGTTATAACGTTGATGTAAATGTAATCCTAGCTACATATCGTCAGTTACTTTTATTTGGTGACACCCATGTCCTGGTCAATCTGCCTTTAAACAAAGGCAGAGGCTGAAATCAAAGGGTGTTTATTATTATTATTATTATCTTATTAAAGATTTACACCCAAAGACAGCATCACAATTTCAAAGCAGAAATAAAGAACTAAAAGCCGAAAATCGTGAAAATCTATCTAGCTGATATTTCATTGATTTCATTATAATTGTTATTAAGATATTTTTCCGCCTTTTTCTTTCTAAAACTCCAAAATGACTTTTTTTTTTCACTATATGTTATCAAATGTATTTTGTTCTATGGCTAAAAACAATTCAGCTAAGATTCAACCTAGATTTACTTGGGTAATAAGGAGATGTGGAGCCAAAATAAGATTTTTATTTCTAAAACTTTAAAATGATGCTTTTTAGAAAGCCTGTTTTTATTGTTTTTTGACTCAGTCATTTTTTAGAGCAATTTCTAAGTCCTTTATTTCTAATTGAGTTTTATTTTAAAATTCCTGCTGTTTCCCAATATAAAAATACTTCTAGACATCTATGTCTATGGATAGCTGTGAAAATGTTTTATTAATATTATTTATTATTGTAGTTTGAATATGCCAATCAATACCTCAGTGATTTAGCTCCTCATTTTTAAATGTGAAACTATAATGCCTGCCTTACTTTACATGAGTTACAAAGATAAATAAAATGATCAATGTATAGGAATGTTGTAAGTCATGATTCTTTATTTTTTAAGGAACACAGATTTTCCTCAGGTTTATTTTTCTATATCTAGAATGAGCATCAGGAAAATATGAAATTTTACTTTTGGTGAATTGTTTTGCAAAATATCCTGACCATTAAATTGATGATTTGATTAAAGGCTTCGAAATATATTCTTGGCAAAGCGGCACAGTTAAGAAAATAATATTAGTAAAATAGAAAATTCGTGAGGTAGATTATATGCTCTGGACTTGCTAGGAAGATGGATTGCAGTCTCACAAAATGTTTCTAAATAAAGGAATTAACATTCAAATAGTTGGATAATTTCAGTCAACTACAATCTACTATGCTTCACATTCAAGATTAAAGATTTTTTTTAATTATCTATAAAAATTTCTACTCAATTAAGAAGTGTAAATGTAGAATACTGATCATGCTTCAACATGTGTCAAATCCTTAAGAATTTATAAAATCTTAGATTACTAATATTGAATTTATAGTTAAAATTTTTAGACTTGTATAGGCGAATAATTGTCCATCAACACTCAGATATTTGGCATTATAGACGGAATTTCACAAGTTACATTTTGATAACAATTTTGAAAATTACAACTTCTGAAACTTTCTGTTTTTCAACAAAATTCAAACTATAGCAGAATAAGTTACGCAACATTCTCATCTAACTACTTGACCATATTTATTTTTCCTACATGTTGTCTCCTGCTATACGTTATTTTGCATAAAATAATCTCATTCTAATCAGTGCAAATGAAAAACATGTATATGTAAATTAACCACTAATAAATTTTAAGTATTTACACTACATATCTATAGATATAATTTAATTTTTTGTTTTACAATTCAATCTATTTTTGGAAATTATATTTTTGTAACCATGAAAGAATAAAATTATTTCAAATAGAAATAAAAATCACAATAATATGTCTAATTTTTTCCATGTTTCTACTATGCTTTGAGATTAGAGGTAGAAAATACTGGTATTTTTTCTTTGAATATTTCTCAAATAAGAAAAATGAAAATAGTTTTAAAAATGCTTTTCAATACTATTTTTCAGTACAAAATACATTAAATACTTTATAAATAGCAATAAAATTTCTCAGTAAAACTGAAATTACAGAAGACTATTGTAGTCCATAGATTCAGTAGCATTATCTTATAAATGACTAATTTAAAAATTTACTTCAAATAACACCTAAAGCAGGGTAAGGATTGTGGGGAAAATATCGCCTTTAGCTTTAACTGTCTTTCAACGAAAATGCTAGAAACATATTCCCTTCAGGCATAGCATTACGGCAATTGCTCTGTGAGATTCAGAAATCAATAGAATTGTCAAAAGTATTCTAAGTGCAGAATTATGAAAAATATCATATTCTCCTTATGGAACCATAAGACTTCCTGTCGCTTTTTAACCTCTGTCAATAGAATTATTTTTAGATTGAAAGTATTTCAGCACGTTTTGACTTTTAATCTGAATGCCACTGCAGACAAATAAATAAATTCAAATATTACAAGTAGTTAGAACTACAATTCAACAGGTCATTTATTATCCATGCGGGAATCCCTTATTATTGTCACATATGTCATTTCTAGTTACGGTTATTAAAAAAGTCACAATACTATAATTTGTCCTCACATTTTGTGATAATGATGTGTTATTCCTCTTTGCTAAAGCATTTACGTTCTGAACAAGATTCTTTATGGCTTTGCACAAGGTACCGATAATGCTACCTTTTCTGTCCCCTACTGATTTCATTCAGCACCCTGTTCTCACTCAATAATTGCCTTGTCTCGCAAGTTTTGGCATTAAACATTTGTTGATGAAATTTTTGCTAGCTGCTAATATATCTTGAGGGAGCTTTGCACTTTCTTTATTGATTGCTGGCTGCAGCATCTAGACAGGCTATTTTTAACCTTTCACTGTCCTGATATTGTTTGCCTCTTTTCCATATTTCTCTTTCTTTTTAGACTTTTTTCCCCTTTCAAAATGCTGCCTCAAAAATACAGCTCCAGGTATTCATCTTGTAAAATTATCTTCAAACTCTAGCCAATCTTGGTTAAGAAAAAAAAAAATCAATAAAAATAACAGCAAGTACAATAGGTTGCTACTTATGTTACCAGGATGAATTGCTCAGTATTTCTAACATTACATAATCCCCTACCATCTTGATTCCAATTGATTGTATCTGTTGCTACAATAAAATATAGGAGCAGTAGTGACACTGTGCCAGTTTTGGGTCCAGCCCTAATTGCTTTGGAAACTTCTGCATCTTTTTTTTTAGGATACTCACTCTGGGAACACTCTCTCTCATAGCCCTGAGCCACTGTGTAGGAAGTGCAGGCTTCCTGTTGGAGGGAAAGAGCTGTGTCCAGAAGCCATGGAGAGAGTAAGACAGCACACAGAGCCCAGAAAGAGAAGCAGTCGGCGCTGGGCCTTCAGCAGCAGCTCCCAGCCCAGCTGCCATCTTGGTTTGTTTGAGAGACTCCAGGAGTGACCAGTAAAGGAACTTCCCTGCTGAGAACCAGCCAACCCACTGAACTGTGAGATGTAATAGCAACAGGTAACTGGAGCAGGGTTGACATGCTGCCATGACAAATATCTGAACTATGCAACACTGGCTTTGGGAAAGGCTGGTGGGCTTCAAACAGAGTGAAGTCTTGAGCAATGAGCAGACAATTATTGGAGGTTGAGGGAAAGAGGATCCAAAGTGTGTATTAGAAGAACAATTAACAAAACTGTAACCTACAGTAACAGGAAATGTAGGAAGGAAAACTGGTGGATTTGTGGATCTGGCTAAGGAGATTCCAGGCAGAAGACTGAAAGTGTCAACTAGCTTCTTTTGGTTGAGTATGATAAAGAAACAAGAAAATCTTAAAAAAAAAAAAAAAAGAAGGAAAGGGAAGGGAAGGAAAGGACATGCTCAGTTTTCAAGGCTTTCTTGCTTCTAAAATAAGACTTCTTCTCATTCAGATTCTCACCAGAAAACAAGAATGTTAGAGGCTGTGTGCGTGGCTAACAGTGTCTGTAAGAGGGTATTGTCACGTAGACCTGTAAGAATATTAAGAGTATGCTTTGTACAGTCTCATTACTAGACATTTGGGATTCTAAAATTTTCAGGGCACTTCCCCACAACACATTGACTCTTAGCCCAAGGTATATAATTGGTGAACTAATACATTAGTAATATTCCCTATTTCCTCTGTTTACATGTTACTGTATGGAAATAAGTAAAGCAAAGACTCTTTTAAGCTATTAGGTTATTGCAGTGATATAAATAATTGAGTAAATATCAATTATTAATTTGACAATGTTTTTGCTATTAAAAGATAATTCATTGTCTGACGGCTTAATTACTTGTTAACTACTTAGTAGTCCCTAGTAATATGAAATTAAAGTCATAAATTCTGCTTTCAAGTGATATTTGGAAAGTAGACAAATAAATCAAAGAGTGACAATAATGTGTTAAATACTCTATTGAGGATGCAGAGATCAGCACAGGAGAATAGAGAGATGCTAAGGATGGTTGTAGAGGAGTCAGGATTTGAGATGACCTTGAAGAATGGACAGCCTTAAAGCAAAAATAATGCGACTTGAAGATGTAGGATTTGCCAGACACTTTTGTGCTCTGAGATTTCAGAAGTGAGCTGTACAGGCAAGTTTGCTAATTTTATTGGGTTTTAAGTCCAGTGGGACTTCAATTAATGAATAAACAATCAAGTAAATTTCCTTAAAATGTAAAAGATTATTTCACAAAAGCGTTTATCACTTTAGCTGATTTATACATGATGACCCACTGCCTTCGGGTGAGCCCTGCTCTGATGGAGCCCCCAGGGAAGCAGCACCAGGGAGGGCCAGTGAGCAAAGAGCTCCCAGACTGAGCACCCCTCAGTCCACTGCATGACCCTGAGAGGAAACGTCTGAGCCCCCCTCTCTATGGAAGCTTCAGTGTGGTGGCTCAATTGTCTGCCTTGGCAGTTGCAGGTGGCGGAAGGGCAGGAGAAGAAGAGAGTCTGCATGGAGGAAAGCTAGCACTCTGGTTATCTCTCCCCCTCTCTCTGGGATGCAGCCCGCCCAGAATGTCCAGGCTGCTCTGGAGTCACGCAGATCACCCGAGACAGGACCTGCTGGCTCCCTGTGGCTCCTGCAGTCTGGGCCTGAGTTGGGAAATGTCTGTGTGGGAACAAACAGGATGAGACCTGAAGGGTTGAAGCCCCCTGGGGAGGACAAAGGTGCACAGTGGGTGGAGAAGCAATACGGTGCCTACAGTCCCAGCTCAGGCCTGTGGAATGGGACATGCCCCGGGGGCTGGGAGCCTGGTGCCCTGTCCACAAGAAGCTCCCAGCTCACTGGTGGCAGCAGTCTTTGGGCTCATGTGGGCAGAAAGTCTCTCCAGCAGGTGAGGAGTCTGCCAACTGTCAGAGATGCAAGGGAGGGAGAAACAAACCACTCCACCCGCCCTCCTCACTGGACTCCAAGCCTCTCAGGGGTTGATCTTTGGATACCGTGCTCCTTCCTGCTCTGCTCTGCAACTTCTTCCCGAACCTTCTCCTGAAGGTTCTAGCACCCTTCCCTCAGACCCACATCTGATCTATGGCTGTTTGTCCATTTTTTTTCTCTTTCATCTGAAACTTCTCCTTCTTACTAAGGCACTCTGGCAGCTGGTGTCTCTGGTCAACCATCTAGCCAACAAACTCTCGCCCTGGCTGACTCGTGCACCTGCGTTCAGCTGGTGCGTCAGCAGGGGGCTGGGTGCCCGGTCAGCCTAGACATGCAGACCTTTCCTCTCCAAAACCCTTCTTCTTCACTGCATGGTGGCCTTGTAAGAGGACATCGTAAGAGGGCAAGCCGCCCCATTTATCCTTTTCTTTATTTTGATACTTGATGTATTTTCTGATATTTTATTTGCTTCTTAAAAATTGCGGCTAAATATACAGAACATACAATTTACCATTTAAGGCATTTGCAAGTGTACATCTGTGTGGCATTCAGTACATTCACATCGCTGTGCCACCATCACCACGATGTATCTTCAGAACATTTTCATCCTCTCCAACTTTATAAAACACTGCACTCATTAAACAATAACTTCCTATTCCTTGCTAGGCCTTAGCAATCATCATTCTACTTTCTGTCTTTAAACCACTCTAGGTTCATCATACAAGTGAAATCATACACTATTTTTCCTTCTGTGACTGGTTTGCTTCAGTTGATATAATGTCTTCAAAGGTTCATACATGTTGTAACATGTGCCAGAATTGCCTTCCTTTGAAAACATGATTCATATTTCATGTATGTATGCACCATATTTTGTTTAGTATTCATCAGTCAATGGACACTTGGATTGTTTCCACATTTTGGCTATTATGAATAATGCTGCGATGAAGATAATTGTGCAAATATCGGTTCAAGTAAGTGCTTTCAATTCTCTCGGGTATATACTGCTTTTAAAATATAATCATTTTACATCCTTTCCTTTGTACTGTTATCTGAAATATTTAAATATGTATATTAAAAATGTTGATTTACGTACTTGCCAGTGTCGCCATTTATTCTTCATGTGCCCAAATTCTGCAATGCTACGACTGTATGCACCATTTGTGTAATTCCTGGGGATTAGTGCAGGGTGGTTTAGTTATTTATTTATTGACTTACTTATTAGTAGTTATTAATAGAAACCTTCTCAGATTTTTTTTCCAATTTTGGAGATTTCAAGTCAACTAAACCTAAACACAAATTGAAAAACATAAAGGAATAAAACATTATATATAGTCAATTCACAACAAATCCTTAAAGGAAATAATAGCATCGATAGCCCCGAACTGACATCAATACTGCAGCTTGCATCACTTTACTTAACAAATGAAAAATAGTGCAGACACGTTCGCTGGACATAAAGAAAAAGAAATGAGACAAGGGAAAGATGTAAGGGAAAATTTAAGAAAATCATGCATTAAAAAGTATGTGTTTGAAGCAGAGTCAAAATAATTTATATTAGGAAAATAATGTAATAATTTATCCTAAAATTTTGTATGACCTTAGATGTTCTTTAAAACACTTACAGAAGGAATAATTGAAGAGTTCTTATAATGAAGTATTGTACCTTTCTTTAATGAAAATGTGTTTGCCATGATTAAAATTCCTCCTATTTTTTCTACTTCACTGATTTTCTTCTTGCTAACTGCTATCATTTAGTTTTAGTCTGCAGTTAAAACATTATCAAATGACTGTGATATGGCAAATTCATAATATGTATGTACTAAAATTTCCTTGGATTGCATTATTTTATGATGGGCCCAGCACGCTTCCGCTGCGCAACTCTGCTAGATGGATTGCATTATTTTAAAGTATCATATTACCTTTATCGGAAAATACTTCAATGGAAATAGGAAAATTAGAAAAGAGGTCATCGTATATGACAAATATCTGATTTTTCTGTCTTTATGGAACATTAAACTACCTTTATATATATATACGATCCATTAAAAAAATAACATGTAAGTGTTAAAAAATACTTTTTTGTGTGAAATTGGGTCTGCAGTTGATAAAATATAAGGACTTATAATTTTTTCTGTTAAAATAGAAAATAGATATAGAACCCTAATAGTTTTGTTAAAATTAAAAGCTATTTTATGGTAAGATAAAAGTTTATAATTTATGGAGAGGCAATGTGCCCTAGGGAAAGAATAGACAGTTAGAAGTTTGAATATTGACTCTATCCTTCAGTAGCTGGTTAACTCCAGGTATTTGCTTAATCTTTCTGAATAAAGGAGTTTGGTTTTGTTTTTAGTTTTTTGTGGTTTTGATTTCTTTCTTTCTTTCTTTTTGTTTTTGTTTTTTGTTTTTTTTTTTTGATATCCGAGTCCTGGCGACCTCATAGGTTTTTGGCGAATACTAATGGTATAATGTCTTTAAAATACCCAGTAATGTCTGACACATTGATTTGACATTCATTTTTGACAAAGGCACCAAGTGGACACAATAAGGCATTGAAAATCTCTTCAAGAAATAGCATTGAGAAAACTGGATTTCCACAGACAGAAGAATGAAATTGGACCCTTAACCTACACCATATTCAAAAACCAACTCAAAATGGATAAAACACCTAAATGTAAGACCTGAAACTATAACACTCCTAGAAGGAAACATAGGGGAAAACTCCTTGACATTGGCCTTGGCAACGATTTTTTTTTTTTTTAAAGTATTACACCAAAAGCTTGGACTACAAATGCAAAAATAAATAAATGGGCCTACATCAAACTAAAGAGCTTTTGCACAGCAAAGGAAACGACGAAAAAGCAACTTACAGCTTGGAAAAAATTATTTGCAAACCGTATATCTGATAAGGGGATAATATCAAAAATTTATAAAGAACTCTTACAACTCAATAACAGAAAAACAAATAACTCGATTAGACAATGGGCATAAGACCTGAATGGACATTTCTCCAAAGAAGGCATAAAAATGGCCAAAGGTATATTAAAAGGTTCTCAAACTCACTAATCATTAGGGAAACACAAATCAAAATCACTGTAACAACTCACTCCATTAGGATGGCTAGCTATTATCAAAAAGGCAAGGATATGGAAAAAAGGGAGCCCTTATGCACTGTTTGTGGGAATGTAGGTTGGTGCAGCCATTATTGAAAACATGGAGATTCCTGACACCTTATATTTTAAAGATTCCCTTTCTGTTACAGCGACATTTAAACCAGAAAGTTGAGTTCCTTAAAAAACTTTTTTTAAAAATCATCATGAAAATGACCATATTTTATACATAAAATGTCGCATTTCTCACCCTAATGGATATTTCAATGGGAAAATCAACTTTATTATTAAAAGGCTCAAATACACTTACCTGTGGTTTTGATTTCATAGCTTCCCTGAAACCTGTCCCTGATATCTAAAAGGTTGGGGACTGCTGTATTAAAGGGTAAAAACTTCAATGTATATGACTGTGAGTTACAGATAAACATGTTCATTTACTTGTAGTTTTAGCAACTAAAATGAGATGAAATAATTTTGGGGCCAAAGATTTCCCTCTTTTTTTGCTTATCTTAATTGATAAAGAATGAGGTTACTCATTATTTCTCTTCTAAAGTAACAGGAACACAAAAATTTTCCTCGGAATATTTTTGTGTTTTATTGATATTTAGGTATACAGATAGAGTTGCTTTGAGGAGGGAAATGGCAATTCAAAAATTACATGATGCAAATTATAGGAAGGCTTATAGTTTATTTGTCATTTAAATAGTTATGAAGATTTTAATTTATTGGAGTATTTTTATGCAGTATATGAAAATTGATGCAATGGCAAACATTCTTGAAATATTTATCTACAATTTTGTAACCTCCTTAGTTGTTTTTATTATCATTATTGTGTCTATTATGATAAAAATCTTTCTACTCTACATCCTTAGTTTGATAAAGCATTTTGTATCCTTGAATCTGTTCTTAAGCAGTTTCTAGATTACTCATTGTGTGCAACTGGGCTCAAATTCATTCTTTCACATGAATTATGTATATATAAGGACAGAAAATTAGAATTTTTAATCTAATTCTAGAACACAATTTTTAACCTAATTCTAGAACAGTAAATAAAAGTTATACACAATTCCTATGGTTTCTTGTACCAATTTGAAAATTTCCAGAACAAAAGATTCATAGATAGAATGGGTCATAAAAGTCATTTATCCCACTTTTTCCTTGGCAGATGTAGAGAACAGAGCCTAGGTAAATTTGGTAGTTTATTTTACAAAACTCACACAGCTAAAGAAATTCTTGCTATTTTTAGAGATATGCTTTTTCCATTTAATATACCATGTTACTTCCTCTCCCACCCCAGAGTTAAAATATTGGCAGCTATGGTCATTCTAACAATGAGTGCTTAGAGGTATATTCCATCTAAATGTCATTTTTGGTAATATATGTTGTTATATAATATGGAAGACCATCTGTAATATACATATATATTCTACATAATGAGAAATTTAATAATATTAATATAATTATCAGAATATCCTACATCTAATGTTTTAAATGACATTTAATATAAATAAAGTTTTAGTATATTGAAACCCATCATTATATTAGCCTCTAATGTTACCTTCAAATATTACAATACTAGATTAGAGATTTAAAGATAGTAAATTACACATATGCAGAGAGAAAATGAATATTTGAAAATTTAATTCCCTAAAGTGTATGGTTTATAACAATTCTTACCATCTTAGTTCATCCACTCAAATAAAATGATATCCATTTATCCTTTAAATAGCAAATATGCAGTACACATTTTGAAATGAAAAAGGCCCACTAGGGTACGAGATAATGAACTCCTTTCAATTACACTTTATGATTATGACCTTTGTTTCAACAATAATTTAACAATTTAATTAAATCTGCAACTCTTTTCATTTTAAAACGATGTCCTTCATTCTTCAGTCCTACAATTTAATGTAGTGATTTTTCCATTGCAATTTGCAATAGCTGGCTATAAATTTTAATAATATTTCTCAATGACATATATCTATATTATTTACTTTAAAAACTTGGGCTATATAAAAATTATGAAATGATTAATCAGTTCACACGTAACTGACTGTTTTAGGTGTCGCACATATTAGAACAATGGTTCTTCCTTATCGGTGGTTTTGCTTTTGGGGGTTCCAGTTACCTGCAAATATTAAATGGAAAATTTCAGAAATAAAATTTCATCCGTTTTAAATTGCATGACGTTCTGAGTACATGAGGAAGTCTTGTGCTGTCCCACCCCATCCCTCTTCATCCCTGCTTCATCACAAGAAGAAGGAAGAGTATATGATAGTACAATAAGAATGTTTTGAGAGAGAAAGAGAGGGAAATACCACATTTACATAACTTTTGTCACGGTATATTATCATTTTTCTATTGTATTATTAGTTATTGTTAATTTGTTACTGTGCCTAATTTATAAATTAAACTTTATCATAGCCATGTATATATAGGAAAAGACATAGTATATGTAGGATTCAGAACTATCCATGTTTTCAGTCATTCACTGTGGGTCTTGGAACACATCCACCAAGGGGGACTGCTGTACTCAAAGTAAACATCTTTTTAATATTTATGACACAAAGAGTTACATATGATAAAATCTGTATAACTTTGGCGGTTGTACGTATTTTAAAGACATGACAAGCCTTAGAAACTCAACAAATCAGATAATGGTGGTGTACTAGATAATGCTGGATATAACTGGACAGCCAGTTATATCTTTGGTCCATTTTGAAGACTTTCACAATTTTGCTCTATTATATTTGACTTATTACTTTATTTATCACTTTAATATAGCTTAGGTCAATAATGAATTAGAATTCTGCTTGGTGTCACAGTTTAGATATCTGTTGTTGTTACTTGCTGGCCCAGGTAGCAGTATGGAGACTTATCTTTTCAGAAGATACGTGGCTGATCTCACTTTTATTATTTCTTCAGTTGCATTTTCAAGATTCATTTCGTTTCATTATAACACAGAACAACATCATATATGAGGAATAGACTTTGGGTAATCAAATTTAAAAGAAATCATAAACTGCTATATAAGAAAAAAATCTTGAAACATGGTGTTCTTTACATCTTTTAAATATTAAAACAAATCAAATTTGAACACAATCATTTAGAGATAGACACACACATTTATATATATGTATATTGTACTATAAATAATACATTGCTGTTTTATTTACTATTAATAGAGTACAATTCTCTTGTCACTAATATTCTGTTGTGGGCAGACTTTCAGATGTTCTCCAATGATCTCTGCCTCCTGGTACTCACGTCCCTGAGAAATGCCCTCCTCTGAGTGTGGGCTGGTCTTGTGACTTGCTTGTAAATAATAGAATATGACAAAAGTACCACTGCTGTGGTAACTTGCAAGACCTTTGTAACTTTCTTCTAGTTGATTGTATTTACTCTTTCCCTTGGTGGCTTTGGTGAAGCAAATTGCTATATGGGTAAGGCCCACGCAACAAGGAACTAAGAGTGACCATTGGCCAACAGCTAGTTAGGAAATGACACTTGCAGTCAATAGTTCAAAAGCAAGTGAATCCTGGCAGCAACTATATAAGTGACTTGGAATTGAATCCTTCTCTTACTGGGCCTTCAACTGAGACCAAAGGCCTAGTAGGCACCTTTATTGCAGCTTCTTAAGAGACTCTGAAGTCAAGAACTAAGCTCAGCTGTGCCCAGATTCCTGACCAACAGTAACTATGAGATGATAAGTTGATGCCATGTTAAGTCCCTAAACTTGTCATGATTTTTTACACAGAAAAGATAGCAAATACATGTTCCTATTTATTTCTCTTACTTATTTTGGAAAGAAATACATCAGTTTAATTCATTGTTTTCTATGTCCATACCGACTTTTTTAAAAGTAAATTTTATAGTGTACATTTAAGGTATACAAAATGGTGTAATGAGATACACATATATATATTTATAGTAACTATATATATATAGTTACTGTAGTGTTACAAATTAACATATCCACAATCTCACATAGATATTTGTTTTGCCCCCACTGTGGCAAGAGGAGCTCATTTAGCAAAAATTCTGAATACATTACACTATTATTGACTATAGACCTCATGTTGTTCATTAGATCTTTAGATTTGTTCATCCTGCATCTCTGTTACTTTGTGTCTTTTTTATCTACAGATTTTTTTGCCTCCCCCCGCCCCATAACCACTGTTTTATTCTCTCTGTATGGTTGACCATTTTTTTACTTTTAGATTCCACATGTAAGTGAGGTCATGCCACGTATTTCTCTCTGTATCTGCCTTACGTCATTTAGTATAATGTCCTCCGGGTCCATCCATGTTGTGATAAATGGCAGAATCCCCTCCTTTTTAAAGGCTGAATGGCATCCCACTGTATATGTACTACAGGTTCTTTACCTATTTGTTCATTGGTGGATGCTTAGTTCATTTCCATATCTTGGCTATTGTGAATAATGCTTCAATGAACATAGAATTGCAGATATATTTATGAGGTGGTGATTTCCTCTCTTTTGGGTATATACCCAGAAGTGGTATTGCTGGGTCATATGGGAATTCTATTTTTAATTTTTTTAGGGATCTCCATACTTTTTCTCATAATGGCTGCACCAGTTTATATTCCCAATAACACAGGCCAACTTTTTGGCATTCGGTCATTTTTAAATGAATCATAACTTGTTTTCAATTTGTAGAACAGGGAAATAATCACTACCATTATATTGTCATCATGAAGAAATCATGTGTACAATTTACTATTTACTAAATCTTTATTAAAGTAAGAAATATTTGATGGACAGATTTCATTCCAATATTATAAAAAATTTATAAACGTGATTACCAGGAGAATGTAATTTATAAGTATTAAAGGAAAGCAAAAAAATTTTCCCTTATATCTGAGCAGACCCAGACCTAAGGATTAATGTATAAAAGAGAGGGGAAAATAAAGTAATATTTTGAATTTTCAGCCTGTCATAGTACTTTTACACAGTTGATGAATAGCTTTTAAGATATGAAATCTTGCTAGGAATTTCAGTTAGCATGCGTGTATGGGGATTTGTGGAGAGCCTTATTACCTCAGTAATATTAAGAAATATGAATGCTCTCTTATCAAAGTCCAGCAGTTTTGCAGAAATTGAATACACTATTAATTAAAAATGCTGAGTCATTGATTTCTTTCACATTTTTGCTAATACATTATATTCAGCCATGGTTCCCCTATCTTAATTTAGTCTGCATGTGATAAATTTAATGCTCCATTTGAAAGTATATGAAATTTTAATAGATAGTATTTCACAATTGGCTGATTCATTAAGTCGTTTAAAAATGCATGTACACCAGAACGCTAATACCAGACAATATGTGAAAATGCTCAGCCTGTAGCATTGAGAAAATTTTCTTTGTAAGGTAGGAAAATCTGGCTCAGGGAAAAGAAAATAAATTCCTTTTTATAAAAGGAATTATTATGTTTACATTACATAACAGAAACAATCTTCCAGAGAGATGGGAAAAAATGCAAAGGTAAAAATGTACATGCCTATTACAAGGTGTCTCAATGGAAATGGACAAGGGAAATTGCCGGCAGCCATCTGAATTACTTTTAATGGTATTCAGTCAAGCGAGGTATGGGTCAGGTCAAAAAGTTTGCATGTGTTATTTAATGTCGAATAGGGAACTCTATAGTTACCATGTCTGGTAGTTATTCATTTAATATCTATGCACATCACACTTACACTGCTTCCAGTTGTTAAATGCTTATGTTATCAAGTTGTTATCTTCAAAAAGAAAAAATAAACTAAAATATTTTTACATTATTGATTTAGATAATTTATATGCTGAAACTTTTTTTAGTTTGTAATATTTTCTTAAAATATAATAAAAGCAGGCTTAAGCCAATGTTTCTTTAGTACATGTTTTCAGGGAAGTTGTGTACAATCAGGCACAAGGAGTAAAATGTTACATGAGAAGACTCTGAACACTTTTTATGATCTTTAATGTCTAGTATTGCAAACTGTCTTGAATGTAAAATCTGTAGCAGAAGTAGGTGTTTTGTGAACTTAATTACATATACCAAATATGAATTTAAAATTTATTTTGGATGCTTGATGTAAATCAACTAATTTAATTTTCTACTTAATTCATTTGCTACTTTGACATTTTACTAAACATTTGCTTTTAAATCTATTATTCTGAAGAGAACAGTGGAGAATGAGAAGAACTTACAGAAATGATTCATATCCATTGCACTTGTTAAATACATTTTAGATGGAAAGATTCTTTATATCCTTACAAGACTTCCATGACTTTTAATAACATCCCTTTCCTTGCTCATTTGTGGTATTTTTATATATTTTTTATGTACCTTTTGTCTTCCTGAATTCCTGCTGAGAAATGGAAATGTTTGCTGAATAAAAGAGGCTGTTCAGGACAGGTTGATACATGATTTTTAAAAAGGCTTCCTCAAATGTGCTATGTAAATTAACAAAAATCAATATTCTCTCATAAGAGAGCAAAAGCTTTTAGATCGTTAGGAATACTGCAGTTTCAGATAAAATCTCCGATTATTTTAGGCTCTTATAATTACTGTCATAGTGGTATTTTTTATTCACATTATTCATTTCCTGCCTGTGGACACAGTTGACAGTGTTGCTCCTGGGAGGAACATCCTGTCTTCCTTGTAGAAAACCATTCACAACCATTTAGCAACTGTCCAGAGTTTTTGCAGAATCCAAAGACAATTTCTTTTCCTATACCAGTTTGATGAGAATAGAAGAACGAATAGCTAAAAGTGTTTAGGAAAAGCACACCCATTTTGTTCCTGAGAAATGCAAAATCATTTCCCATGAAGGGTCAAGGAAACCAAAACAAGTTCCTTAAAAAAGTCTGCTGTCAAAACTGCATTTTCTCTTGGCTTCTTACCTCTCATACCTTCCCCAGATTCGTATATAATAAGGAGATTATTGTTCTGTTCATAATTACTTAATTATAAAAGTAGTCCTATGATCCTTAACATAACGGATGATGCTTGTATTTTAGTTGGCCCATCTCGTATAGAGATGAAGAAACCAGTTCATAGTCACATTATAAAACACACACAGGCACACATGAATCTTCTACCCAACCGAAGGACTGAGAAACGTGAGAAAATTAACCATGTCTTATTCAATTTTCCAATTTTTGTACCTTCAGTAATGACATATTTATAATTATGTATAAGTAAATAATAATTTTAAGTATGAAATTACATCATAACAGGCTCACAATATAAAATTTATTTTAGATATTATGCCTAAGGTCTAGGCGTCCCTGGATCAAATTGAATGAGGCTCTTAAAATTGCTGCTGGATACATTTTACACAATTTTGTCTTTGTTCTTCTGAGACTATTAGAGATCTTGCAGTTGATAGATGATAGGTAGGTAGGTAAGTAGGCAGGTAGGTAGAGAGAGACAGAAAGAAAGAAAGAGAGAGAGAGAGAGAGAGAGAGAGAGATTATATAGGCCAGAAAAATGAAAAAGAAGAATAGAGAGAGAGAGAGAGAGAGAGATTGATTACATAGGCCATAAAAATGAAAAAGAAGAATAGATTTTGTGGATATTTACAAATTTTAGTCCTTAACAGATATCATAGTAGATGCCCAGCCATTATTAGTGCTCAATAAATATTTGATAAATGCGTTTATTATTTGTAATGGAAGGCAAAAATGCATTGTTTCAATGGTAATGTGTTCATAATTTTGTTTGCCACTTGAAACTTTGGTCAGGAATGATATATTCAGAAATATCAAAGTTTGGCAATGAACATCTATATTTATTCATTATTTTATGTTACATAAATGTATTAAGTACTATCTAATTGCCAGGC
>CAUYPO010040101.1:0-11992 GCA_963574435.1 Cheirogaleus major | reverse complement strand
TGATCAAATTAAAAAAGCTTCTGCACAGCCAAGGCAACCATCATTAGAACAAGTAGACAACCTACAGAATGGGAGAAAATATTTGTATTTTACACATCTGATAAACGACTGAGAACAAGAATCTACATAGAACTTAAGAAAAAGTCAAAAAAACCCATCAATAAATGAGCAAAGAACATGAACAGGAACTTTTCAAAAGAAAACAGACTAATAGCCAGCAAACATATAAAAAAAGTGCTCAACAATTCTAATTATTAGGGAAATGCAAATCAAATCTACGATGAGATATCACTTAACTCTAGTGAGAATGGCTTTTATCAAAAAGTCCCAAAACAACAAATGCTGGCATGGATGTGGAGAGATTGGAACACTCTTACACTGCTGGAGGGACTGCAAATTAGTACAACCGCTGTGGAAAGTAATTTGGAGATACCTCAAAGAGCTAAAAATAGAAATACCATTTGATCCAGCAATCCCACTACTAGGCATCTATTCACAGGAAAAAAAGACAAAGACATCTGCACTCGAATGTTTATAGCAGCACAATTCACTATTACAAAGATATGGAAACAACCCAAGTGCCCATCAATACATGAATGGATTAATAAAATGTGGTAAATGTATATACCATGGAATACTACTCAACTATGAAAAACAATGGTGAACTAGCTAGTACCTCTTATATTATCCTGGATAGATACTGAGTATCACAAGGATGGAAAAACAAGCACCACATTTAATTGCCATCAAATTGTTAATAACTGATCAATGCTAAGGTGTTCACATGATAGTGATACTCATTGGGTGCTCATCAGGTGTGGGGGAAGTAGAACCACAACTAATGGAAGCAGAGCGTACTGTACGGGGGAAGGAAGGACATGCTTGTAGCCCTGGCTTGGGGGAGGCAAACGCATTATCTGTAACCAAAATGTTTGTATTCCCATAATATCCTGAAATAAAAAAAATAAAAATAAAAAAGAGATCACCAGAACTTATTCCTCCTGTCTAACTGAAACTTTATACCTGATCTTAAGTGAAATAAGCCACGCACAGAGAGACAAATACCATGTGATCTCACTTATATGTGGAATCTGAAAAAAAAAAAATTTAACTCATAAAAGTAGAGAATAGAATGGAGATTAGCAGAGGCTGGGTTTAGGGTATGGAGGGGGGGCGAGAAAAGGAGAAACAATGGTAAAACCATTTTTAATGAGATTGAAACTCCTGAATTCAAATTTCATTCTGACGTCTTAAATGGCCTCTAAAAATAGTAAATCATAAAACATTACAGGTACAGTTAGAAGAGTTCTAACCCACGGATGAGATATAACATTTTAATATTTAAACACCCTGTCACCACATGATTGCCTTTCTCTGTGTTACCTGGAGCAAAGGAAGTTAAGTGGTAAACAAAAGACGGACGGTGATTCACTGTGCATTTTCAATACAGCTCCTTAAGAGAATCAATGTTTTATAAAATGTACACCACTATTTTTATAAATGCTTACAACCTACAAAGTAGGAAATGCCACCTTTAGGCAACTGCTATACTGAATTCATCCCCTTTTTCTTAATCATAAATACATCTTCCCTAAGGTTATTAAAAGTAAAAACTTAATTGTTAAACCACACAGGACTTTTTAAAAAGCAATGGAATTCTGCTTTTAAAAAGGTTAAATAAAGCTTTCTAGAGTATGATAATGCACATGCTTATACCACCCCAAAACAACTTATAGATTTTATTTTTAAAAAAGATGCTATTTCTTATCTCTACTTCAGCTCTTCCTGTCTGGCAGAATACTCAAACACTGATTATTTTTATAACACAGAGGTATCACCTCTTATCAAGGATTATTCATTGTTTCAATTTGTCTATTCTATTTTAGCAATACATGGTTTTACAGATCTAATTGCCAGTATAATGATTATATGAGGACAGGTATTTGTTCCAACAGAATATTTTGTATACTTTTTTAGGTATCACAGCGTAACAAATTCAACATGTATAAGTTTATAAGTCTATGGAAAGTTCATGACCATGACATTCTTAAATCATTCTCAACTGTTCCTTATTGCTATCATTCTATGCCTCTTGACATTTTGTTCACAAAGATAAAAATGTACTCCTTTCAAACTACTATTTTTCATTTATCTTCAAGAATAGAGGCAATAGTCTTAATGTGCTGTTGGAAAGTGATGCAACAAAGAGTCAAAACCAAACAACAAAATCAAGTCCAGTAACTGTCTAAGCTTGACTGAATACAAAAAATATCCCAGATTGTCAGTAGGTACTCCTACTAAGAAAACAAATCTCCAGCATCTCATTCAACCCACAGAAAACCTAGGACTAACAAAACCTTTCTTGAAACTTTCCTATCTTATGAAGAAATTTTAGAGAAAATAATAAAGCATCTTTAAGAAAAAAGCACATTATAGGCAATGCAAGAAGAGCAAAGTATAAAGTCCAAGGGAAACTAGATTAGGGATGGATCTAGAGAACAAAATTGCCCTCAAAGAAGAACAAAAGAAGGCAAGATAAAGATTTCCAGAAATGTATAGTATAGTCGGGGAGAAAGACATCAAAAGGATCATTTATAGCACAATGTGGCTAGCCGAGGGACAGTATGTAAGGTGACCCCGCAGGCTGGGAAGGGGAGGGCATTCAGCTCAGATAAGCCTCCCTTAACAGGCTGTGAGGTAGGAGCTGAGTAAGCCAGAAAAGAGAGGAGCAAACGTTTGCAAGAGCTGGCTTTGTACACTTAGGAAAGCACCAGTGGTTTGGAATTACTGAAGAATGACTTACCGGGTAGGAAGTAATGAGGGATGAAGCAGGAGAGGAATGAGAATCCATATCAGAGAGGGCAAGTTACAGTTCTATCAAATTTTTATAAGACTAAAATTCAGAGTTTACTTATTGAGTCTATGTAAATACTACTCACACACAAACAATACACTTCCTTTTCCATACAACCTTTTGTCTTCTTTTTGTTGATAATTATCTTTCCCCTCAACTCTTAGTTTTGCCATGTACCTTTCATTAATTTCACCCCTTTACTCTCCATCAGAAGTGGAAGCCTCCTTTCAATACATTTAAGCACTACCTATTCTGTCATTATTCTATTACTTTTCTCTGTTCGTAGGCCTCCCTCCCAGATCCCATATATTCCTGCTCTGCTCTGAAACAGTTACTCTCTTTACTCTCTAAGGCTCCTGCACAGCTTTCATCATAGGATCCAAAGTCGCCATCAGCCTGTGCCTTCCCTTCATCTTTCTCCTGTTGGGGACCTTGCTTCCTGGATCCCGTGTCTCTTGCCTTCATGCTTTTATTTTGTTTATTTTGGTAGGACACATACTTTGGGAACTTCCTAAGAAGGAGTATAAGAAAGGTAAATGTTGGAAGCTATACATGACTAAAAATGTATTTATTCTACCTTTACACATGATCAATAGTTTGTCTTGGTTTCAAATTATAAATTGGAAGTTGTTTTTGCCGCAGAATTCTAGAGCCATCGCTCTTGTGTCTTCACTATCACTGCTGAATGACAGGAGCCATTCTGATTCTACATGTTATGGTAGCGGTGTTCTTAAAAACTTCAATATATTGGAGACTTAATAGGACTTTCAAACTTGAAAACCATTATCCTTAAAGTCCAGAAAATTTCCTTTTGTTATTCCTTTGATTTTTCCTCATTATATTTTTTTCTTTTTCTAAAAAATTCCATTGCTCAGAGTATGACTTCCTGGACTAAGTCATTACTTGTCTTATCTTTTCTCTTTTATTTTTCATTTCCTAAACATTTTGAGTTTATTTCTTCTATCAACTTTCAATTTCAAGGAGTACATTTTTATACTCTAAGTGTTCCTTTTCTTATAATACCTGTTCTTATTTTCTGATTGCAGTATATTCTCTGATCTTTCTGAGAATATCAATGATACTATTTTAAAGTTTTCTTCTTCCTTCATTATCTCTATTTCTGCCTATCTCCTTGTTTTCTCTAGGCTTGTTTTGGTTTCTGATTTGCTTCAAACATCTGGTGATCATTAGTCAGTACTCATATTAACAACAGAGCACTAAAAAGCTGGTAAGAGTCCATGGAGATGGTGAGGTTTGTGAACTGGTAGGCCTCACTGCAGAGCAGTCCTACTAGGAGACTCCTACCATAAGTATCCATAGCTTTTTTGCAGAGATTAATCAAATTTTCCAAACAAGCATCCTCCAATTTCATGCCTGGAGAATATAAAATTGATTGCCAAAATTTTGGCAATAAGTGGAAGAAGTGGGGTGGAGGTGTCTCATTGTTTAGTAATAAGCATTTCACTCAATCCTCCACTCTCTGTCAGTGCCTTGGTATCCCCAGTTAAGAGTTCTCTAGTTCATATTCTCCATAGAATAAACTACCAGTCTTACTGGGCTATGAGGAAGCATCCGGGATCTAAGTTCACTTAAGACACATTACCACCAAATCCTCTTGTTTTCAGCCTCACCCTCACTGTTGACTCTTTCAGAGGTTCTGAATTAAAAATCAGGTTGCTTCTCAATGTCTATCGTTAGTAGCTTAGGTTTCAGCTTCTCAGGACTTCCAGGTTAGTCACAATTATCCATGCGCTTTCCAGAGTCCCTCTGTCTAACTAGGTTTCTGCATTTTTAAAATCCCTTTCCTATAGTTTTATTTGGAGAAAGTGAAATAATGTATGTGCTTACTTTGCCATTTTTCTGTAGCATATTTTGATTGTCTAAACATTAACAAATATTCATTAATGAAAAACTCAACAAAAATTCAGGTCACCTCTAATATGAACTTGAGATGTTCAGGTGGACTATGAAATATGAGTACAAGTTTATACTAAAAATAAAGGTACCATAACAGCCAGAGTGAAAGTTACACAAAAAAATGAAAGAAATTTACATTAGGAAAAATCACCTGATATTTTGGTAGTATATATTTAACTACATGTTATTATAACAACAAATGCTCTTATCAAATCCCAGAAAAGAAACAATACTATAGTGCATGAAAGTGAGGCAATATCCCCAGCTAAATAAGGCATTATTGTTCATGAAAAAAATCTCAAACTTTAATTGCTTTTCTAGAAATTAAATCATAGCTTTAAATACACAACAGACTCAGGTTCCTAAATAAAACCTGGAATTCACCCTTAGGCAAATAACTTCTAATGTACTCATTTTGGTTATTCAGATTTTTAATTTTTTTTCCAAAGAGAAGCTCATTTAAATGAATACAGCTGGGAACAAATTCTTTGAGATCTACTCTAAAACAAAAGCTGAGATATCTGTGCATTAATTTTAAAATTGAAGTTGCCTATTAAAGTAGTATGAAACTTTCTTGAGAGTTTACATATTCACACAGTCACAAAAAAGACAAAAAGAAGTTAAATTCAATGTGAAAAAATTAATTAAGGTCATTAATTTTCATATTTAGAGGCAGTAAAAATAAGCTTTGATTGTGACTAGTATTATCTTTAAAAAATGTCTGCTAAATTACAGCAATAGAAGTTCTCAAAAACACCAGTAAAGTTCCTCATAACCATGAAATCATTCATGAATTGGGATAAATTCAAACACAGCTCATTATTTCACAATTACAGAAACAATAATGCTCATTTATTAAAAATTTTATTCTTACCACCTTAAGAGGCTGTAAGGACTTCTTATTCCCATTTTAATGAGAATATGGGACTTACTAATGTTATAGGTAGAAGTAACTTGGCCGTGACATTGATAAGAAGTTGTTCAGAACAAGAATGCTGTTATTTATACAATTTCAACAGTCTGAATATAAGCGAAACAAAATAAAAGTGAGTAGGGATGAAGCAACACAAAAATGAAAATAGTAAAATCTATAAAACACTAACTTTAGGGACTTCAAGTTTAAGAACATGGATTTGATGAGGTGGGAAGTCAGAGAAAAACGAACTACTATTCCACTTGGGCAGAAATGGGACTCTTTTACAGTAGCATATTGACTTTTGGGTCAGTGTCAATTTATAAACCCCCAAAACTATTTTCCAGGAATTTCATTTCCGGACTTGAGTACCTGGAACTGGAAGAGAGCAGAAATACAACCTTCTATAGTGAATTAATAAGTTTAAAAAGGTGTTTGGATCAGCAGGGGAAGGGAGAAATCACCAGAAAACCTTCATGCTCCTGGATCACATTGTGTGGATTTTTGTTTGGGAATTTAAGATGAATTTGTTTCGGTAAGTAGGCTATTTGAGGTTAGAAGGAAGAGGATATTTGAAGAGGGAATTATCACAAGGGCTGGTAATGCCACATTTGCATTTCTTTCTTTCCATTCCCACAGTTCCCATCTCTAAGCAACTGGAAAAATGGCCTATAGACTAAAGAAGGAAAATCTAGGGGGAGAAGAATGATCCAATATAATTAAAATGTGTTGCTTATAAAAAGAACAAGTTTGTTTTAGCTTTTCTAAATACCACCCCCCAAATTAATTCCAGCTCTTGATTAAATAAACTGGGTATCATTTAGCTAGCATAACTGTTGTCCCCCATTTTAAGCCAAATGATTTTATAAAACCAACGCACTAAAGAAAACTACTACTAATTGCTAATGGGAGTGCAAACAGGAGGAGGAAGAGGCAGAGCAGCAGCAGAAGTAGTGGCAGCTAACATGCTATATCGCAGGTGCAATTCCAAGTGGTTTACATGCATTATTTTTTCTAATTCTCCAGACAACCCCACGAAGCAGGAACCATTATTATTTCCACTTTACAGATGAGTTAAGCTAGGTACAGACTTTAATAACATGCTCAGTGTCCAATAACTAATAAGTAGTAGATGTGAAATAAAATTCAATCACCCACTTTGCCACAGAGAAGATAATAACGGTTAGAGAGTTATTTTTTCACCTAAAATAACATGGTTATGTAACATCTAAAAAGAACTACAAGGATTTTTTTCTTTTGCTACAAATTTGTTACAAATGATAGTCTATACATTGTATAGAAAAGAACTGATAATCTAGCTTTACTGATAAAAAAGAAAGAAAAGAACTGGATTCTGGAATTCTATAAGGTAAAGGCTTTTAGATCATCAGGACTATTAGAAATAGTATCAAGAAAAAAGCAAAGGTAGTACCAGAATAAAGACAATAGACTCCAGAGTGTCAAAAGGATTACAAAATTCTAAAGGGCATGGCATTAGCAGGATTTCTGCTCTGGAAAGTTCATGTCTATTACAAATGTTCATGAATATTCTTCTATGGGAACATATTTCCAGTTGTATAATGGTAATCAGTAAAACTAGAATTGACTTTTATATCCAACTTACAGGCAACATATGTTTTACAAAGCATGGGGACATATGAATGATTATGAAAGAAGTATATATTTTAAAAGGCTTTGTGAAACAGTTTAATTGAGATAAAATGAAGTGTCTATAGTTTCATAAAGCCTTTTTAAATTATGCCAATAAATATTTTATTAATTGGCCAAATGAAGATGTTTCAAATCTTATAAGACAGAATAAAACAATGTTATAAAAGCAAAAGAAAACTTAGTAGAAAACATTTTAACTAGTTGAAGCTAGAAAATATTTAGCATCTCTAGCTTCTAACAAGAACCACTCAAGGAAAAGAGCAAGCAGTGTCAACTATACTTCCAAATCCCCCTAAGTCACCTTCATCCACACTGTAAATAGACATCCACGGACATCTCTCTCCTCCTGCTTCTCCATTTTGATCTCTCTTATAGCCAGCCAACTTCCTTGTTTCCCCCAAATGGCACAGAAAAATAAATAAATCATCTTTGTCATTTTTTTTTTTAAACAATTTAGCTGCTGAAAAGCCCTGGGAAGAGAATATACCATCACACAGTCGCACACTCAAACCAGCTAGCTGGGAAAATAAGATGAATTTCCCTGCTCTCCTAAGAACTGACCTGTTCCATTCCAGCAGACACTAACAAGGAAATTTTTCTAGGAAACCAGTGTTTGACTTTTGTGAGATACAAGATTCAGTGTTTACAAGAATGGTGTTTAATGACAACACCATTCACCATTGTGCCACTGTTGAAACCTCAGGGAAGGCCAGTTTTGCCAAGAGCCACATGGCTATTTCCCCACCATAAAGGAAATAGGATGAAACAAAGTAATATAGTCTTGTAATAACTTCTGCCAAGACAGAAAATCAAAGACTCCAACTAATCAAGGCCCAAATGCTGAAGATAAAATGAAAAACAACCATCAATCTATTAATATACATGGACAGCCCCTACCCTAAATGCCCTTTACCCTACTTGATACCTCCCATCCAACAATTTCTCAATTCTTCAATTCCTAACCCTTTTTAAAAGTCTCCCCTGACCAACTCAACATTAACAACCATAGTCTTTGGGCAATTAGTTATCATGTTTAACATTTTTTAATGTAGCTATAAAGAACCACTCTACTAATAATTTATTTTTTGTACCTCCTACACAACTCTGAAGTGAGACAAACTAGTATAGTCTTTTGCAAAATAATCCCTGTACTGAAATTCTGCTATAGAGTTTTATATACATGTGCTAAAAGAAAAGTCATAGAATTTTAGTGACCAAAGTGGATATTATTACCAATATAAATTCCTCTAAAATTTACAAATAACCACCTGACCCCACTCCTGTCTGAAGCAAAACTGGTGTGAAATAGAAACTAATTTAGAAGTACAGAACTGAATTGAAATTTTAAATAAGAATTTATCTATCAGAATTTCTAAAGTCATAATTAGATAATAACTTCCACGTTAACTAAGCAGAAATACCAATGAGGGTACTGTTGTTAGTGTGGTCATGTATCAATGATGATTTTAACATCTGATCTGAAAAGCAGAACTTTTGGTAAAAGCATGCCTATTTATATCAAGGAGGTTCAAAACTGACTCAGAGGAAAAAGTATTATCCTCTGACTCACTGAGACCACTTCCTGAAACACCCAGTGTTTTTCTTGGAAGGAAGTCCATCCAAGTGCCATTTCTTTCAAACACTGATTAGACAAAATTGAAGTCTAACACAAAATGGACAAAAGACATATATTTCCCAAAGCCATCCATGTGTCAAAGTAAAGGATATTCCATTAACATATGGTCATGAGAGAAAAGACTTTAAAAGTAGTCAAAAATAGTTAATGCAAGGTATATTATAAAGAATAAAACACTGACTACCTACATGTATTTCCCTTTATGCCATAATCACTTAATGATAAAGAAACAACTTTATGATTTTAACCCACAAAATTAACTAATGCCGTTGGCTTCAAATTAGTTGCTTTTTTTCCTCAAAGTAATTCTTTCTCCTCTCTGAATCAGCTGTGTCACCAATAATAATTTACATAAACACTGAATAACACTTATTAAGACCATATGTGTGTCAAACATTGTTATAAGTTGTTTGCATGCATTAATTTAATTGAAACCACAACTTCTCTAAGAGGCAGGTACCATTATTATCTCTATTTACAGATGAGGAAAGTGTGGCACAGGACAATGAAGTATTTTGCACAATATCACACAGTTAGTGCAGCCTCAAACACAGGCCTACCACCACAAGAGCCCAAACTCTTAGTTTCTATGCTACGTCTGTATATGTGACCCCCACCTTGTAGAATGTTTATTAATACTTAAACATACTTAAGCACGCACATAATTACAGATATACAGATATGAATTAATATTTCACATTAACATAATCCATGCCTAGATTCAAATATGTCCTTATACATTAGTTTACAAATTCTAATGAAACTATTATATCAATAGGACTTGAGTACAAATAATACCAAGTCTTCAATCTAAAAAAACTACTTGGATAAGCTTTGAAACATTCCATTGTCCAGCTACATTAATGTCAGCCTCACTTGTTTTTTAGTTCTAAAACATTGGAAATATCTTGCAGACCTACAAAAACACCAAAATGATACTGCCCTGGACACAGCCCTTGGGGGAAAAAAATACACATAACATTTCCTTCTTCAAAATAACAAGCAATTAAACTGAATCTCGCTGTTTGTTTCCTCTTGAGTAATCTAGACCAAAAAGAGTTCAAACATCTGACTCTTGCAGTATTTTGCTTTCAGTAGAAAAAGCATTCTTTTATATGTCAAGTCAGCTTATAAGTATTCACTCATATCTGACTCAAGGAAACTAGTTTAAATATTAAATAATTGCATATTTCTAGCTCTAAACATTTGCAAAAGAAATTCCTAGGTGGCTAGTGAGGCAGACTAAGCATTGTGAAATAAGCCGCATCACTCTAACCTGCAGATTATTAGGAAGCAGTAAGAGGAGGACAAATTTATCCCTGAAGGGTGAAGCCCTTAAGGGAATGCCTAAGAAAACAGAATATACTCCCATTGTTAACACCACTCTGGAGATGCTTAAGATTCAGAGGTGTTCTTGGAAGCCTGCTTGCCCATCCAGTGTGACTTTAGGGCTGAGAGTCATCCTATTTCCTTAAAACATATCATTTACCCAAGTAACATGGTGAATAAAATTCTACCACTGAAAATTAATTCATTCTTTTGAGTTAAGCATTTCTATCCCCAGGAAACACTTTTAAACTATAAACACTTCTGAGAGTAATAACACATTATGTCATTAACATTTAGGTATGAATTATTAGGTACTTGGGTAATGTGGGAACGTCTATGAAGTCAGTGTGCTCAGAAATGTAAGAAATCTGCATATAGAATTAGAACAGTAGCAAGCTACTAAAGAAAAACTTTCCCTGCTTGATACTTTTTACCTATATTCAATAAATATATCTAGTATACTAATAATTACTGAAATTGTGAAAGGAACTCCAGCTTATGCATGCAATGATTATTTATTACAGGCAAGCATCCTATAGAGTAAGCAAAACACATAAGAAATTCATTCAGTATTTTTTGGACATTTATCACCTACAAGATGCTGTACTTTGCATGAGGGCATACAATAAACATGGTTTCTCTCCTCCAAGAGCACTCAGTTTAAGCAAGACAGATAATCAAACAGATAATTATTAATACAATTCATTTTAGTACATGCTATAATCATGGCATGAATAATGTACCATGAAAGTGACTACTTAGGGCAGCTGGTAGGTTTCATACAGGAGGAGGACACGGTAGAACCAGGTCTTGAAAGACACAGAGGACTGTGCCAGCTGGTATACCTATGGGCAGTTAGAGGGCATTCCAGACATAAGCAAAGCATACAGAAGGACATGAATTTCAGGGAATAGTGAGATACTCAGTGTGGCTGCAATATGAAGTACATAAAAAGATGTACTGGAGAAAAGCTTGATATGAGATTGTAAGGGGCCTTGCAGAGCATATAAAGGAATTGGAACTTAACCTTTTGGGAAATGGTTAAGTCAAAAGAGGAGTAACATTCATTTTACTAACATTTAAGAAAATAACTATGGTGGCATTCTGGAAGGCAGACTAGATCAGGGAGCAAAGTTACCAAATTGAGATAATTTTATCTGTTTCTTTCATTCCTAAGCAACTGTATTATGCCCTGTATTATCTTCCCAATTATATTATGCCCTGTATATTTTTTGGAAAAACTAAGACTCACCCATATCATTCCTATAATTTCTTCAAACTCCATTGTTCTCCAAAAAGAAACAGATATTTTAACTAATTTCAAATGTGCATACCAATAACATATAAGGACACAGCTTATATTTCCTAGAGTTATTAGTTACATAAGAAATCCAATAAATCTATATTCATCCTATTTTTGAAAAGTACATTTTAAAATTCTAAAGACTAAGAGAATAGAAGGTTTTTGCTCTTGATCAGGCATCCTCAAACTACGGCCTGCGGGCCACATGCGGGTGTTTTTGCCCGCTTGTTTTTCACTTCAAAATAAGATATGTGCAGTGTGCACAGGAATTTGTTCATAGTTTTTTTTAAACTATAGTCCGGCCCTCCAACTGTCTGAGGGACAGTGAAGTGGCCCCGTTTAAAAAGTTTGAGGACCCCTGTTATAGGC
>CAUYPO010040099.1:0-27651 GCA_963574435.1 Cheirogaleus major | reverse complement strand
GGAATGTTTATAGCAGCACAATTCACAATTGCAAAGATGTGGAAACCACCCAAGTGTCCATTAATACATGAGTGGATTAATAAAATGTTGTATATATATGCTGTGACATACTACTCAGCCATAAAGAAATGGTGACCCATCATTTATATTATCCTAGATGAAGCTGGAGCTGATTCTTCTAAGTGAAATATCACAAGAATGGAAAAACAAACACGACATGTACTCATCATTAAATTGGTACTAATTGATCAACACTTATGTGCACATATGGAAGTAACATTCACTGGATGTCAGGCAGGTGGGAGGAGGGGGAGGAGAGGATGGGTAAATCCACACCTAACAGATTCAGTGGGTGCTGTCTAAGGGATGGGCACACTTGTAGCTCTGACTCAGGCAGTGTAAAGGCAATTTATGTAACCAAAGCATTTGTACCCCTGTAATATTCTGAAATAAATAAATAATAAGTAAAATCGAGGGGTCATGGTAAGTTTCATCTAGGTACAGGACAACATAAATGAAGTTTCAGTCAATTGTAAGGAATGTAATAATTCTTTGGTCTCAAGTCACATTTTGCCTGTTGTGTGTGGTGAGCTTTTGTGCATTATTTTTGTTACATAATGGCAATTCAACACATAATTCTATATATCTTACGAGGAAAACAGGGCCCAAATAATAGTCTAATTAAAAATTGTACCCTTTGTGGTTTTATTCACATTTTTTGTACTATAACTTAATATGCTTGCTTACAAAAACACATTTTATTGTTTTTCAGTCATTTCCCCATCATGAGTTTATTAAACTTGAATTAAAATAAATTATTCTAAAAAAGAGTTATTGTATCAATTAAAATCTGTTGTCAGTTTTTTTCTCTATTTAATAAATATGGTAATTTGGGGGAATATTCATCATTTCATTTTTGTTTAACTCATAGAATTTTTATAGTACATTAACTGTCACAACTTACGAATTTATATCATTTGCTCTTAAGAAAGTGTTCAGAGAATATTCATGTCCATAGCATTGGCCAGGTTGTGGGGTGCCTACAGTCTAGCAAGGGTTGGCTAAAGGTGGAGGATACAAGATAAGCAGGCATGGAGTGCATATTCTGCTAGGGAGATCAGCTTGTGTGCAAGCCATGGAAAACCCTGGCATCTTTCTGCAGAGGGATAGCTCTGCGCTATGTATGAGGGTGGGTCTGGTAGGGTATCAGGTGAGTGTCAGCAAAGGCTGCAGGAGCAGCTTGATCTGGATGCTAGGTGGGCCTGTTGGGAAGGGTAGGAGTGGCAGACAGAATTCCACACAGAGAAATCCAGACATACAGTAGGTAAGAATGCATGCAAATGTGATCTACATTGCTACAAAATAACGCAGGTACAATGGGAGGTGATAATCAGTTATCACAGGATTTATGTGGAAGTCAAAAACCACCATCAACCTCATCAATAAGATGAATCACGGCAACAAAGTGAGCTCTGTCAACCCAATTATAACTTTACAAAGTATGGAATACTAAAGGGGCCCAGTACTTTTTGGAGCACAGTAGCTTTTCCTTGTGCCAATGGTAAAATTTACCAAGTATGCTTTATTTCTTTGATTCTAGAAATAATGCTGTAAAATTTTCTGTCTTTAGACAACATATTTATGATTTCAGATTTTTGCAATACATTATAGTTCCCATGAAGTTTTTTTGATGCCATTCACTCCATTTTATTCCATTTTTTACTCCATTTTCTCCACTCCATTTTTACTGCATTTTTTGTTTAAATCTCCCTTTCTCATACATAGAATGTATATATATAGAATAAGCTACAGAAGGGCAAGGATTGAATCTCTTGTTCACTGCTGTGTCATAAGGAGAGTGCCAGAGCATTTTATTTGTTTAGGATGCAATTCTGTATCGGCCCAATGTTTAAGGATCTTCCTTTGTTACTGAAATCCTAAACAACACAGCAATTTAAAAATGCACTTAATATCGACGATACTGTTAATATTTTATGCAGACCATTTGGTATAATGGACCTGGTGTTCAATAGACCAGAGCTTGAGAAATTCTGGTTTAGTGGAAAAACAATGGACCAGGAAGGAAGAACTCTGGGTTGTTTTCTGAGCAGAGCCAGTGATGAGATGTTTGACCTCCAGCAAACTCTCTAGTAAGATACTTAGTTTTTCCACATGCAAAATGAGGACATTGGACTAGTTGCATTCTAAAGTCCCGTCTGGTTCTAAAATTCTATCATGTATGATAATAAAATGTGACTGTAAAATGTTTTAGGGAGTTGGCCCAAATGTTTGAGTGTTTCTTAACAGTACTCAGTCTGGCAGGCAGGATAATTCTTTATATTTTATCTGCAATAAAATATAAAAGTGATGACAGATTGGTATTGGTGCAGGATGAACGTGCCTGGCAGAGCAAGTGTCGACATTGATATGGTACAGAATAATCGTGCTTTTCGTGTTATTTACTATTAGAAAAGGCATGTTTGTGAAAAGTTACATGCAAACTGAATCTCATTTTCACTTCATTGATGTTGTAGTTTATAAAAGGCTTATTTTTACAAAGCAATACATACATATACTTTAAAAATCAAACCAAAATCCCTCTGGGTTTATAATAATGAACTGTGGTCCTTCCAATCCCTCCTTATGCACAAGTCCCAATTCCCAGAGGGATCTTATTTTTTTCTTTAATTGGCATTTGTTTTGTTATTACTTTGCATATACTACTGTTTATACATTTATCAGCTTTAGACATTACTTATTATCTTTTACACTGGGAGATGATGATTTGTGGGTTTTGTGAGGAAAGGAAGGTAAACATACTTGTTTAATCTGTCATACTTAACTGGAAGCCTGCAAATATGATTTTAGAGATGTTTTTACTTTGGTTTCTGTAGAATCTGTATAAGACAGTAACTAGATCATTAAGTCATGCATAGCCTTGGCTCTCTTGCCTGTCTAGTCTCCACGGAGACAGAGACAGTTTCAGGTCCTGTCTTATGTCTGAGGGAGCTGAATGGTACCCGATGTCCTCCTTTTCCAGATTGCAGAGCTAAGGTTTGCAGGGTTGCTTCTGCATGGAATCTCTATGCTAGGCGTGTCCCTTTCTCCCTCCCATTCCATCTTACCTGCCTGCCTGGAGGCCCCTTCCTTCTCCTTCCAGCCTCCAATCCAATGTTGCGTCTTTAAAAATCCTTCCCAGGCTTCCAGAGAGTCGATGTCCGTATTCCCACAGTTCATAGTGCCTGTGTTTTATGTATTTTTCTCATTAGTTCTCCACCCACTTTCCAGACCTCTCTCGAGCTCAGACCCTTACATTCAGTTCCCTTATAGACACCTCACCTCATAGCTGTCTTTCAGATACGTTGAATTCATCAAGGGCCAAACTAAACTCATCCCATTATCCTCTAATCTACCATCCTCTACACTGCAAGGAGCAGGTGGAAATCAGATCCCATCCTTCCCCTTCTTAAAATTCTTCAACGCCACCAAATAGCCTTCTGAGTAAGGCTCGTAATCTGATTCCTTCAAACCCCTCAAGCCTCAACTCACTCGGTCTTTGCACAAGCATATACCCTGAGCTTCTGACATACTAAGCCCCTTGGAATTTCTGGAAAATAGCATGTTATCACTTACCACTGGAATTTCATACATAACTGCACCATTTTGGAATACCCTCTTCCCTCACCTGCCACACAAACACCCGACATTATGTGTCTAGTTCCTTCTCGTCTTTCACCAGCTCATTCCAAAAGCCTTTCTAGATTCCCTTAAAACTGATAACCCCTCCCCCGCCCCCCGCATTGGGCTGCCCCTGGCCTCTGGGCTTACTTTCCCCATAACACCTAGCACCGTGTGATATAAGAGCCACTGAAAGAGTAGTAGCCACTGTGCCGGATACTGTGCTGAGTGTTTTATGGATATTATGCCACCTAAATGTGATCGTCAGTTTAATTACTAACATAACAGGCGTAGTAGCCAGTTTACTTTCCTTATACCCATGACTATTCTCTGAGAGCCTAACCACAACTTCTGCTGAGAGGGGGAAGTGGCTCCCCTGCTTCTGCCCCAGTGGCCTCAGGACACTGGGCAAGGACAGACACGTGACTCAGCCTAGGTTGACCAGATTCCCTCCCATAGAAAGCTGGAATTTGAGCGCAGAGCCTCTATTATCGGAGGTCAGTGAAAGCTAAGTTGAAAAGACTACCTGCTTTCCGTTTTGTGCCTGCAGAGGTAATAGATGGTCAGAAAAGAGAAAGACAACTGCAGATATGCAGCCCATGGCTCCTTGGGAGGTGGAGAGTAGATCTCTCCTTCAGAGTTTGTGGTTTGTGTTTAGCCACTCAGGAGACCTAAGTAAACACTGCCGTGGGGTCCTGGAGTCACCTCCGTGTCTACCCCTAATTTCCCTTTTACCTAAGCTAAATGAGTGGGTTCTACTACTTGCAATTAAATTATTCTTAATTAAGATATTGTTCTTAACCAAAATGCCAACTACAAGCTCCTTAGGGACATGGAGTCTGACATCTCAGAGCTAAGCACGTGGCCTGGTACCCTGGAGGTACTTAATAAATGAATGAGTTAGTGGATCAATCAGTCTGTTGTGTGGACTGGGTACCTTCAGATGCTGAAAGCCATAGTGTGACTCCTCATACCTAGTGTTCCTGGGGCTGTACAACTCAAATTAATTGGGCTTTATTTGAGATCATTATCCCAGTTTGGGATTTCATTTTGTATATTTGATAAATTTTCTAATCCAACACAATAATTTCTTTTAATAGTATACTTAGGATGTTCTGATTATGATTAATGAGTAGTTCTTTCTTAGAGACACTTAGCAGCTGAAAAAAAATTAAGGCTTGTGTTTAGTATGAATAATCCATTGCTTGATTTTTCAGCAGTTACCTGGTATATAGTACTCCAAAGATGGCATTGCATATATGTGAGTATATGTTTATTTCTCTGTGTGTGTAAACCCTAAATGCCCAGTAATATACACACAGCTGAGTTTATACTTGAAAAGGGCAATGGAAATAGAACTTTTCAAAAATGTAATTGCTATTTTCATGTTTCCTATCTATATTATTAGTGGCTAATGGGGATGATTAATGCTACAGAAATGTGGTTGTCAGAGATTTAGCAAATGAAACAAGGAGTAAACATGGGCGTGATCTGCACAGATGTCAATCTGTATACATGGGGCCATATGAGCAGTTAAGAGGTACTCATTCTGGTGGCTGCTAGGTGTCCTCCATTTTACCAGATCATGTCCATAGTGAATGATATGCATGGAACCTGGATGCAGGATACACCAGGAGTCAGGGCTCTGCCACAGAATAGCATGGTGCAGAGCCTCTTTGGGTATCAGTTTTATTATCATTGTTTTGTTTTGTTTTTTAACCAGTAGAATGGAACTCATACTCTTTCCCTCATGAGCCTTATCTAGTACATTATTGACACATAGCATCTCAATAAATAGTAGTGATTTTTATTGCTGTTTAACTCAAGGAGAGATATTTAGTTGCTGTGAATTAAAAATTGGTTGCACAGAGTGAAACATGTCAGTAAGGCCCTACGTGAGGATCGCATTTGCAGAGAACTAGAGCATTTGTCACAAATAACGCTATCACCCTTGAATATGTTGGAGCATCTCCATCACTTATACTAGACAACGCCAAGTGTGTAAATGTTTGTGCATCTTTGCTATATTCTGCTCAATATAGAAGCTAGAAATATAATGAGAGCTTTCAAACTTTGCTTATCACCGTGACTTTTTAAAACAGTAAAAAAGAAGTTCAGCTAGAGAAGTTACTGCAGTTTTTAAAAACCTCCTTAGCTCCTCCTTAGTACTTTTTGATGAAAGTACTTATAATTCCTAGTTTATTATTCATGGTTTCTAAAGACTTGGTATATTAATTGAAACTAGAAAAATAACATTGTCAGATGCCATTTTATTGAGTGTTGGCAGTCATTTAATCTTCCATTTATTTAACAAGTATTTGAGTGCATATCATAGTACCAGGCACAGTTCTAGGTCCTTCTTATACAATAATGGCCAAGAGAGACAAATTCCCTACTGTCATGGAACTAGCTTTCTAGTGGGGGAGGAGCAAAGGACACTAAAATAAGCAGAATGAATTCCAAAAGTTAGAAGTACTTTGGAGAAAATAAACCAGGGTGTTGCAACAGTGACTGGAGCAGTTAGATGGTGATATTAGGTGGGCTACAGAGGAATAAACTCTCAGGAAGTGACATTTGAAATAAGACCCAAATAATAAGGACAAAGCCTGGTGGATATTGGAAGAAGTATCATTCCAAGCAGTGAAAACAAGTGCAGGTACCTACAGGCATGTGAGCAGAAAAAAGGCCAGTGCACTGAAGCATGCTGTAGAAGGTTGAATTAGGTCCTAATACCTGGATTCTGGAAATGCTACTTTATAGGGTAAGGGTTTTGCAGATGTGATTAAATTAAGGATCTTGAGATGAGATTATTATCTTGAATTATCCAAGTGGTCCTTAAATGCCATCACAGGTGTTCTTATAAGAGAGAGGCAAGGGGAGATTAGACACAGAAGAAGAGATGACCCACAGAAGAACAGGAAATGATGTGAAGATGGAAGCAGATTGGAGTGATGCAGCTACAGGTAAAGAAATGCTTGGGGCCACCAGAAACTGGGAGAGGCAAGGAACAAATTCTCCCCTAGAGCCTCTGGAGGGAGCATGGCCTGCCAACACCTTGATTTTGGGCTCCTGGCCTCCAAAATTGTGAGAGAATAAATTGCTATTGCTTTTAGCCTCTGTTTGATGTAGTGTGTTACAGTGGCTTTAGGAAACTAACACATAGGGTGGTGAGTGAGAACTAGAGCGATAGCAGATGAGCAGATCTTTTAAGGGTCTTGTTGGCAGAACTGGATTTTATTATAAATGCAGTGGAAAGGTATCACATTGGAGAATTTTAAACAGTCAGTTTGGAGCAGCCTGTCAGTGGGGAAATAGATTGTGGTGGGGAGGAAATATATATGGGTTAAGTATAGAAACAAACTAGTAAGGAGTCAATTGAAAGAATCCAAGGGAGAAATAATGGTGGTTTGGTCTAGGGTAGAAGCCATGGAGATGGAGTATAGCAAACGAATTCAGATTATATTTTGGAGATAGAGCTGACAAAACTCAGTAATGGTTTGGATGTGAGACCTAAGGACAGAGGTGTCTTGGTCTGAGTGTAAATAAACTTCTAAAATTAAGGACAAAATACCTATTTGTGTTCAACCTATGGACAGGAAACAGAGTCTCATGAATCTTAATAATTCTTTCTTTTATTTTTAAAAACATTCAAAGTAAATCATTTATGAAAGAGATTACTTCTAAGGTATTTTTCTAAGATATTTTGGATATCTTCAGCTCAACTATAATTGGAAGGAAACTAGACTATTTATGTTGGAGAGTGTTGGGCAGAGTATATACATGTCCAGGTGGATTTTTAAAAAAATATATTAGAGAATACTATGGAATGTACCAATAAAGCACTCCTCTGAAAATGTTTAGGGTAACTTCTCTTTCTGAGGTTCCTGGAAACTCTGTAGCCATGCATGGTCCCAAGTGTGTGCACTACACGTGTTACAAGGATAGCTGGGGTAAAATTCCATTTTTATGTTTTACCATTATTGATGGTAACAGGAACATTATAATGAGAGTGACCGATAAAATGTGATTGATATTTATAAGAAATTGTATAACATTTATTCTCTGTGAGTTGTAGTTCACTAATAAAGGGAGAACTTATGTTTTATTATTCAGGTAGGATGTGGAAAATTCTTATCCATACAATTTAATTATTATTATTTAGGAAAATAATTTTATAATATGATGAGAATTCAAAATCAGTACATAAAATTGAAATGCTTTAGATATAATAATAATGAGATAATTATAATAATAATGAAATAGTAATACTTAGATGTTATATTGCTATAGTAATAATGAATTAAAATGATAATATTTAAACATAATAATTAATAACTAAACCTTATTGAATGTTACTGTAGGGTAGGTATTACTTTATGAATCATTCATTCATTTAATCTTCACAACTAATTCTAGCTAACAGATAGTAATGTAAGTGACATTTGTTAATTCTGGGCTGAAGCAGTTAACAGACAGTATGTCTCTTCCATTGGTCTCTTCTCCTACCGCAACACCTTGGAGTTCCAAATAGTGGAGCTATGAGAGGGTCAGTTTGAATTTTATGTGAGCAAAAAATACACTTTGAGTTAAACTACTGAGATATCAAGGTCATTTTATTATTGTAGCCTAGTCTATCCTATCCTGACAAATACAATCACTGCACAATATGTTATGCAATCATGTTGTTCCTTTGTTATATTCTCAGAATATCATGGAATGGTAAATTTAGTATTAACGAGGTATGTATTATTTTAATAAATTAACTAATTGTACTCTTGTAATCTCTATGTAAGACTAAAAGATGAAGAGAGGCTAATTTGGTCTCAATGAGAGCATCAATATTGAGCATAAATAATTCTTTAAAATAATGATCTAAAGATACATATTATCTGTAATAACTAGCTCATTAATCTACTTTCTTTATAGAATGACTTTATAAGCCTGCCTTACTCATATTATAGAGTATAAAGAACCCAGCAGAATTGAAAAGATAATACAAATAGTAGACATAAGGAAAAATCACTGTGGTAAAGAGGTTGCAAAAGAGTATACAGGGAACCCAAACTGAGGTCATTGAGCATTTTATGTCTAACTATAGGAAAGTAGATAAGTATGTTGTTACATCTCTGTACAGAGCAGGAAAAGAAGGAAAACAAGAAATTTTTATAGTTATATCTGAAATTCCCAGGAGTATGTACATATCAAGATTATACTACTTCTGTAAAATTTTTGGAAAAAAGATGCATGGTTTTAAATGAACTCTCACCTATTCAGTATAGTTTTGCCTAGCTAACTACAAGGAGGGAAGACAAAGAGAATCAGAGAAAATAAGGAAAAGTTGACCTAAGAATAAGTGACATGAATGTTATACAATTGGATAAAAAAATGAAAGTTTTATCTAACACTACCTGAATTTCTGATAATTTCCCATCCTTTGGCATGCTCACCATGTGAGAAGATATTTTAATCTCTGGATTTCCTGAACCTGAAGGGGATAGGATGTCTTCTAACAGAGCTCTCTGGTACATGCATCCAAAGGTTCATCCTGGTGCCACTTGTCAGCTTTATCTTCCCTTTACCAGTCTTCTGCAAATGAGAATTCCAGCCTCAAGGTTATCTCATCAAAGAGTAGATCACCAAGCATCCCATTATTTTTACAGTTCACTGCCATTTAGGATACTTAAAGGAAAACACTGGGACAGTATCTCTGTCTAAAGAGATTAGATAGCATTTCTCCTCATTGGTGGCAACAAACCTTCAAGGCACACTTACTAGACCCAAAATGCCACTTGTTGTAAGTTGACAGAGAAATACATTTACAGCTCTCGTTCTATCCCACTGCACTCTGGATGGTAAGGCACCTGCTTTAAGAGAAAACACATCTCATTCTTTGAATAAATATTTTTTGAGTACCTACTATGGTCTAGGCTTTAGGAATATGTAGGCAAGGTCCCTGCTTTCATAGATCTTACATTTTAATGATGGAAAAACTAGGTTGGGAGATAGTAAACAAATAATCAGTTAGCTTATTGAACTGACGCTACGATGCACATTTTTTATCACATTTTAGCAATTTTGAAGTCAGATCCTGCTCACAATTAAAGGTGTCTTCTTTGCCATTGGCCAAGCATCAGAAGTGATGTAGCTGTCATTTCCTGCTTATTCCCAAACTTGTTCAAAGAGGGGCATATTGTCACTACTGTTGAGTTATGTGCATTGTTGGTATTGCACAAACTAAATCAATTGCCGTTCAAAATGTTTTGAGAAGATTACACTGTGATTTGACATTAAAGCAAAACTTTTTGTCTTAATGTCAAATCTTTGTCTGCAGAAAGAATAGGAACAGAACAGTGGGACCTGAATTTGATATTAATGAAGCTAATATTCATTTTGGAAAGAATGACTAACTACATATTTTACTGCTCAACAATAAACAACTTGTCTCATTTATATTTTCCTACTTATGTATGTCCAAGAGTGACATATGATAAAAATCAATGTCTACATAGATATAAAAGAACTCTTCCAATTAAGTATACAATCAAAATTCAAAATGGAAAGAAAATATTGTGTCATAGTTTAATTGGCAGCATTTAGCTTTCTTAGGAGTACACAAAATAATGTGCATCTTATCATTGATGGCTTTTTAAATTCAATGAAATACAATTAATAAACCAAAAATGTCAGGCAGTTACAAGGTCTGGGAAAAGAATAAAACATGATGAAATGATAGAAAATGGCTGGAGCCAGAGGAGTGGAGGTACCTTGGATAGGCGGTCTGGGAAGGTCTCTGTGAGTTTGTTTGAGTCAAAGCTTGAATATTAGAAAATGAGCCGTGCTCTAAAGAGCATTCAAGACGTAAAGGCACAACAAGGGCAAAGGCCCCGAGGTTGAGCACACGTGGTTTATCTAAGCAGCAAAAAAGACTAGTATAGATGAGTGTAGGGAAGGCTGGTGTGAAGATATTTTCATCTTTTGTTGTATGTTTTAGCAACTAGAGACGTTAATTTATGTTGCCCGGTTACTGCCGTTCCCTGAACTAAAATCCCTTCTCTGGCTATTTGGAGAAAAGTGAACTCATCTCATACGCTCCTTGTGTCAGTTCCGCTGCTTCTCTGTGCCACTCTGAGCATTGCTGTGCCTGTCGCTCATTCAATTTGAAGCAGATTACCGTCTAGAGACCCAAACACCTCGTAATGGTGTCCCTAGTGTTTCTTGGTGGTGCTGGTGCCTGCTGTCACAAGTATGTATGGTTGGTTGCATTAGACTTCACTCGAGGTTTTGATAGAGAAAGAGGGTATTACAAATGAACAGGATGTAGAGGGCCATTCTGCCTTAGCATATACCCCTCGTATACCTCCATCACCCTGAATTTCTGCAGACCACCACCTCCTATTGTGCTGCTCAGCCCCCAAGTCTCTCTCCTCTTTCTCATTCGCTATCTTCTATGCTCTGTCACCCCACCCACAGCCCCCCTTTAATTTCTTATCCTGAGTGGTTTACCTATTTCTTCCTTTTATTATCTCCTTTCAGCTCTTGCCTTCATTTCTCACCTTCCACCCCACAAGAAACTGATCAACATATTTAACTTAAAGTTTCTTCTTTAAGAGGAACTCTGGTTCCAACTTCTAAGATGGCAGCTTTTGCACCCTGCTGCTTCAAGGAGGTATCTCTGATGTTGGTGTACAGTGCTCCCTGCAAACCATCATAGCATGGTTTTATTCTGCTGTGTTTGCCTTGTCTATGTTGTAAATGATAAAGAAAGAGAATGTGTTCCTGGAGACATGACTGGAGAGGCATGTGTTTATTTCCATGTGACTGCTCATGATTCAAGATGATCACAGGAAGAAACGTTGCAGGTTAAGGGGAAAGTTGACAAGAAGTGCTGTAAAATCTTCATCCCGCTGTTATGTGTCAGGGCTTCCTCATCATTAAACCACTCTCCAGGGTGCTTAAATAGCTGCCACACAGTGCTACCTGGAAAGATAAAAAATGTTTGAAGTTGCTGAAAGGAGAAAGGAGAAAAAAAGAAGAAGAAGATGATGATGACAATGACAGAGTGATACCTTACTTGTTGGGAAAATATATAGCTCCAGTTGGAGGCAGAGCTGTATATTGTGCTCTTCCTTCAGTTTGCTGTATTTCTCATGTTTATTTTTAAATCTATGCAGGTTTGTAGTTTATTCCAAAAATTTTAATATACACCTGCAGAACTTTTGTTGGGTTTACTATAAGACCAATGGTCACAGCATTAATTTGGAAACCTGCTCAATCACTGAATGTACAGAGTTTGCATCTCTAGGTCACCATGTGGATAGTTTTAAATTCAATATTGTAATTAAGAATTATGAGCAGAAATAATAGCAGCAAGAGCAAATGGCAGTTCACTGCCATTCATTGAACTTTTTTTAATGTTTAGAACAATGCCAAAATCTTCATGTGCATTCTCAATGTGCATTATTTCATTTAATCTTCACAGTAAATCTTCCAGGTAGCTATAATTTTTGCCCTCATTTTTTAGTTCAGTCAATTGACAATTCCATTTGAAACGCCAGAATTCCAAACCAGATTTTTCTCATTCCGGGACAAGTTCTATACTGCCTCTTCTATATCAGTATTTTTTGATAATAAACCTTGTTCACTCATTGTTTATGACAGACTAGAAAAAGAAAGGAGAGGTACACGTGTAATTGTGTGTGGAATCATCCATGTGTGCTAGCCTTTTGATGTACCCAGAGGGTCTCAACTGGGGGTGACACTGTATTCTAGAGATATTTGGAAGCATGAGAGGCATTTTGGTTGCAGTGATGAATGGAGGACACCACTGGCATTTAGTGGATATGAACCGAGGAGTGGGGCATCTACTCTCTGGATAGAGCTGTGTGTGGGCACATATTTTAAATTAAACATGCAGCATTTTAGATCTAGTAGTTCATGTCTATGTAGACCACCATTTAACTGTCTTCTTTTCCCTTTATTCAGGATGGCATATCCTTTACTCAGGTATGACTGACCTATACCACATTTTATCAGTGAGCACAGGTAATTCCCCTTGATACTCTTCTCTCCTCCTCAGGTGGGCCAGGGTAGATTTAACACTTAACAAGTTGTACTGGACAAAAACTGAGGCTGGGGGGATGGGGAACCTGGGGTGTTGCAGAGCTTTGATAGCAGTTCCCTCGATTGCTGGTTCTGCTGGGTCATGACTGATTGGCCCATGGAAATTCCTATAACCGAAGCTGGGCTAATCACTTTCTCCTTGGAGTTTGTAACAGGAATAGAGAGAGGCTAAGAGACCAGGTGTCTTGGAATACTAAATACTAATATTAACACTAAGAACTAAATAACTTAATGGCAGTGCTATCAAGTAGGAGAAGGTCTATAAATTTTTGTGCTGAAGTTCTTGAAACTGCCCTATCCTTCTTAGCATTCTTCTTAGCATTGGTTGGTTTTTCATATTCTTCTTTCATTTTTTGAGCTTTGTGACCTTCATATATGTATCGCTTACCTACACACACACATATACATACATGATGTACTTTAAAAAGTTGTGGAAAATGGAATTCTAAAAGATAAAAATTAAAAAATATAAACTTTTTTATATTTCATTAAGATCAAGACACTTTTGTAAGTGATGATTTCAGCCATTTAGTCTATCCCTAAAGAACTGAGGGTCCTGGGAATTTAACCATGTCAATGCAGTCTTTTTTATATTAACTGAAGAAAAATGGGTGCCCTTTAAAGATTTTTTTAAAGATTAGAAAACAAAAATAAGTCAGAAGGAGCTAAAACAGGACTGTAGGATGTATGCCTAATGATTTCCTATTGAAACTGTTGCAAAATTGCTCGTTTGATGAAAGGAAGGAATGAATGAGCAGGAGCATTGTCGTGGGGGAGAAGGACTCTCTGGTGAAGCTTTTCCGGGTATTTCTTTGTTAGAGCTTTGGCTAACTCTCTCAAAACACTTCATAATAAGCAGACATAATTGATTTGGGGCCATCTCGAAAATCAAGAAACAAAATGCCGTGAGTATCCCCAAAAGCTGTGGCCATCACCTTTGTTCTTAACCAGTCTGCTTTTGCTTTGACTGGACCACTTACACCTCTCGGTAGCCATCGCTTTGATTGTGCTTTGTATTTAGGACTGTACTGGTAAAGCCATGTTTCATCTCCTGTTAGTTCTAAAGAAATGCTTCAAGATCTTGTTCTTACTTGTTTAAAATTTCCATTGAAAGCCCTGCTCTTGTCTGCAGCCGATTTGGGCACAGTGGATTTTGGCACTCACTAAATGGAAAGTTTGCTCAACTTTAATTTTTCAGTCAGAATTGTGTAAATTAAACCATTGAGATATCTATGGTTTGGGCTATTATTTCTGCTGTTAACTGTTGGCCCTCATCAATTAGGTCACCAATAACATGATTTTTTTTTCCCCCATAAATTGATGTGGATGATTTGCCACTGCAGGCTTCATCTTAAACATCTCATCCCTTCTTATAAGTTCTATTTGTAAACTGCTGATTTCTTTGGGGCATTGTCCCCATAAACTTTTGTATAATAAATCATCAATGATTTCATCATTCTTCTACGCAAGCTTCACCATAAACTTGATGGGTGTTCTTGCTTCAAATTTGATCCCTTTGAAAAGTGAATCCAGCTGTGTCTCCGTGTGCCCCTTTTGTCTATGACAGTGGTTCTCTGACTTGCTGCATACTAGAGTCACCTGGAAACTTTCAGCACTCTCTAAGTTCAGATCACACCCCATACTAGTTAAATCAGAAAGTCTGAGGGTGGGATCTAGGTGTCGGCATCTCTGAAGATGCCCAGGCAATTCCAATATACAGCAAAATGTGGCATCGCTTGTCTCAAAGACAGTGGGCATCATTGCCTGGCTTGTAGCTCCACTCCAGCCTCGCTCTTGCCACTTCCTACCTCACCCTGTAAGTTCTTATAGGATGTTTTTCTATATTTCTTCAGGTTTTCTTTTCTTTTGAAGAACTCTTTTGTGGAATAAAATAGGAAAAAGCGGAGCTAGCATGGGGGTGGGCATGTGGCTTGTGCTATTAGAGGGCCTTGAGCCCCCGAAGGTCTTTATGAACTCCCCTTCCCCTCAGTAAACTCCATAGATCAGAGATTTTTTAGAAACGACTCCTGTAGCACCAAGTCTTCCTGTGTAGTTGAGAGAGCTCATATAATTCATTATTTGAAGGGTACCATTGTTTGTAACTGATTTTTCTATTTTCTAAATTGGAGTCCTTTCACAGCTACTCCTCTAATAACTCCTCTTACTTGCACTGCAGTATTGCTGCTGCATAGGAGGGAGAGGGGTAGAGTTGTGGCTGCTGCCTGTGAATGAGCACATCTCTCAGCCTGTGTTTGCAGAGAACTGCACAAATGATTGGCTTGAGCATGCCAGCTGTATAGCACCTGTTACTTCGACATGCTCTACATATGTGTCCCTCTATCGTAGACCTTAATCTCCTTAAGAACAGAAATCACATCCTAATTTCATTTCTTTAGCATCTAGCAGAATGTCTGGCACATAGTAAGTGCTTGACAAAGGTGGTTTTTCTCCTTAAAAATCAAATGACAATTGGAACTTGTTTGAGTTTAAAGCGACTCAGTGAATAAATAGTACTTATCTTCCCCACATGGGTTTTGAAACCACTGAGAAACAAGCAAAAGGACAAAGCAGGTAAAGTTGGTAAAAATGGCATTGAGGATGTCTTTTAAAAGTGCAGAATCCCAGCCTGAGATCCCAGCCCTGTTGGACTGGGAGAGGCCATCCAGTGTCCTGCTTTGGTGAACTCCAGGAAGGGAGGAGTCCAGCAGAGGTTGTGCCTCCTGCCTGCAGGCCACTCTCTCCCAAGAGGAAGGGCAGTAAGGACTATGCATACCCAGTTTTTCATTCCAAATCCATTTGTAGTGTAGATCAACTTACCCTTCTTTGGGAATTAGAAAGGGAGCAGCAGGGAGATACTAGGGGGATCTTTCTCCACGTTGAAGGAAATGTCAGGAGTGGCAGATAAGAATTTTCCCTTCTCTTTCCCCACCACTGTGACCACGCTGAGTTCCTCCACAGTGCTGCAACCTCAGCCGCAGAGCTTTGGTCTTCATTGTATATGTATGTGGTTACAAATGCCCGCTCTGTGTGATAGTGTCACTGTGACGCTTGTGTCCTGAATTGAACACCTTAAACCGTAAATGTACAGTGATACATTACTGTTGGTCATAGTGTGAACAACTTTGCCAACTGCCTAACTTCAGCATAGGGAGTACCCATGCCATGTATTTGCTAATAAAATAAAAGAAATTTGACATTTTGTACTCTTATGAAGAGTCATTGGTAAATACACAGTAAAGTAATAACATGTAATTTGATTTCTAAAATGTTCCTAGCAGTGGGACATTCCCGAGAGTCTATAAACAAGAAACATTTTGGGGTAATGTCATGTGTTTTTATTTGAACCTAGCTCTGAATACATATAATCTATTACATAATTACTATTTTAAAGTAAACATGTTCCTGTTTTCATTTGAACAATTTAAAAATCTGCAATTGAGATCTCTTGTGAGCACTTTATTTAAAATGGAAATTCTCTAAGTATAATGTAATAGTGATAATAAACAGAAAGAGGGTGCCTGAGTGTTTTCTTGTTATGTGAAGCCTTTTATATGTATTGTTTCTTTTGATCCAGAAAACAGCCCTATGAAGTATATATTTAGCCCTATTATCAGATAAAGATACTTAAATTTAGAGAGGTTAAATAACTTGTTCAAGGTCAAATAGCTGGTAAGCAGGAAATTCAGACTCTAAGAGCACATGCTTCTTGACCTCTCAGCTGCCGTGCTGTGAAGGAGACCTTTGATTATCTAACCATCAGTGAGGCTCATAGCTAACATATTACTTTTCATATCTATCTCTCATTACTACTTAATGGAAAAAACTACTAAGTTTCAGCTATTCCTGAAACTTATCAGAGTACTCCTTTGTTGTAGCAATTTTAACAGTAAAAGCAGATAAGTCTGAATATTATTGTCTTTTACTCATCTGGTGTAAAAGAAATACTAGCCAAATGGTCATTTTTATTATATTCTACTTGAAAATTTACAGAAAGTTATTTAACTGACTTGTCTGGACTCTTTAAGATTCTTTGTCTTACATCTTTAAACAGTTTATTACATGAACAAGGAAGGCTGCATGTGGAGTGCAGCTTTTCTGGAAAAGGAAACCCTCATTTTTAAAGAGCCTTTAGGAAACAGTTTGGTTTGGACTAGAGCCAATACTAAAAAAGAGTTCATTAAATTATTTTGAAACAATTACATTTGCTTGGGAAAACTTTGTTTCACCTTAAACTAGTAAAAAGCATCTAAACATTTTCTAGCCACTATGATAAATAAACTAAATTTTATGAACCTATTCTGAATCAATAAGAAATGAATGTGAACACAGCTAATTTAATGAATATAAACATTTATATTATCTTATTTATGTTATATTATTATATTCACTTAGCGAAGATGAGGGCAATAAATATCTATTCGTTTTCTGCTCATGTGACTCTCTTCTGTGAACACTCTGATGGGTGTTGATACAGGATTTCTACCAAAGGGGAACTCATCACCACATTGTACAGCCCATTTCACAGTTGGTGGCTCAGTAATGAGAAAATCTCTTCATACCTTAAAGTGGAATCTACCTCCTAGAAATGCCCACACATTGCTCTGACTTTTGTTTCAATGGCTGCATATGCAAATGAATCTTTCCTCTCTCCTGTCTAACAAGGAAAAGGATTGGTAAGTTTAAGGTCAAGTTCCCCAGTATTCTGTTTAGGCCCTCTTCTCTTCTCACTCTGCACATTTTCTTCTGGGGTGACCTTATTTGTACTTATCTCTGCAATTACCATCTGTATGTTACTGAGTCCTAGATGTTTTTCCTCAGTCGGACTTTTATATCTAACTGCTTACTGGGCATCTCTATTTCCATATTTCACCAATATCTTATAAATTTCACTGTAACATATAAATTAAACATAACAAAAAAAATTTTTTTTCCTTGCCAAATACACTCTTCCTTCTGTGTTTTGTACCTTAGTGAATAGCTACAGAAGAATAGTGGTATTTGGGTCTTTGCCAATTAGAAGCAAATTTTTTATTACTTTTTTCCATTATCTAGAGTCAGCACCCAGTGACTACAGTAGATACTAAAACAGAGAAAAGGAAAAAGTAGTCTTAGAAAAATATAAACTCCCATGAGGAGTATCACACAAAAGAATATACCTATGCAAAACACGAAGAACATTTGAAAAATCTTTCAAAGTCTGCATTAAAATTGCAAGCTTCACTAACGGTTATTTATTTTTTCCTTGGATTCATGAATTCAGAGTGAAGACAAAAGAATGCCACTTTAAACATATTTAATTAGTTGTACTCATGGCTTCAGGGTATTATTGACTCATAGTTTACTAGGTTTAAAAATTGATAAAATGCTTATTAATAAATGATGCTTGTACTCATTATTTAACATTCACTAGGCAACCATAGTTTTTGTCTCCATAGACTAATAAAGCCTTGGTTTAAGACAATTAACTAGGTATTTCAAGAACTTTTTTGTTGAATTGTCTAGATAATTGCCTTGGTGCCCTGTTTGCTTTTCTTATGCAGACAAGGAGATAGATAGAATATAAAGTTTTCTTTCTTTTTTAAAGTTTGTTATAGAAAAAAAAAAAAGAGACTTTATGGTTCAAAAGAAACTTCCCAGCTGATAATGAGGACCTAAGCATTACTTCCCAGGTATCGTATAATCTTTGTTACGGTCAGAAGTTTTAAAAATGCTGTATTGCTGGTCTTTTAGTTACTTTAAATTTGTGTTTAATTATTATTTTTTTGAAACAAACATGAATTATTTCTCAAATAGGATACCATATTTAATATTCACTACCATGGAAGTTCCCAGGAAAACATTCTTTAAAAAACTAAAAGAGAAATAACAAAACTCCTCAAACTCCCAAATAGTTTAAATCATTGGGATTAACATTAGTAGGGAAAAAAATGTAAACACAGCTGTGTGTAGTGGGTAGGAGATCCAGGGTCCTGCCTCAATGATCACTGTCCTTATATGTCTAGGTTTAGACTAATAGTAATTGTTCCTTCTCCTGTCACCTTTCTCTCCATCTATCTTTTTGTTTCATGTTCCTTTTATACATACAAAACCATCAGGATGAAGGCTAGCTGTGACTACCAAGATTAGTAGTCTAAAAACTGAAATTAAGGGCAAGTTTATTTTTCCTTTCACAAGACTTTTGATTACCTCAAGAAAATAACAAATTTTTAATGTATTGCTAGTTGTATTTTAAGTATTACTTAGCACTAGAATAAAGACACTTAGATATCCTTAGGTTTGCTGCTATATTATCAGTTATATCATATTTCATGGGCATCAGTTTACTCAACTGTAAAGTGAGGATAGTGTGTACCTAAAATGGATTTTTTTAAACAATAAAATGAATGATATATCTCAAGACTATAAATCAACACTTGGTACAGAGCTGGAGCTCAAAATAAATTAGAAATTATCAAGGGTCTCACATTGCTCATTTGTAAAATAAGGGGCCTGTATCAATGCTACTCCAAGTATGGTTTGCAAACCAGTAATGGACCATTAACTAACTGGTTTTTGATCAATTAAGTACAGATATTGAGAATATATGTGCACAAATTTTACATAATTTTCCAGAATAATTCTGTCTATTGAATCTAATAATAAAAAACTAGAACTTGTGTTCTTGTAAGTTTTGCCTTTTTTATTATTTCATTTTGTAGTAATTCATTTTTTACTGTATTTTACAAAATTATTGGCCTATGGTAGATTGAAAATTTTTTTAAAAAGCTGGCACTTCATCACAGTTGTTTAGTATCACTGGGCAAATTGACCTCTACAATAATCTTTCTAGCTATAAATTTCTGTAATTCTGGATAAACTATACACTTTTTTCTCAAAGCACTGTGCAATGTATTTGCAACAGATACAGATGTTTTTAAGTGAAAATCACTTCACTGAATTAAAATTCCAAATATGTACCCCTTAGTATTTATTCACATTGCCACCTGGATTAGAAAGCACGTTATAGGTGCCTGAGGAAAAGTATGATGTGTCTGCATTGTTGACAATCAAATTAAACTTTCAATTTGTTCTTTAAAATCTAATCTATTTGGATTCAAAGATCTGTTTTTAATAAAAAGCAGTGGGAGACTACAAAATGTTAGTGATGTGTGCTGTCACTTTGTATCTTCAATTGCTTTTGTTGGATTAGAAAGGAAATAATTCACTTCTCAAAAACACCATTTTCTATCCTTTAAATGTCCTGTGATGAGTGGTGAAGTTAATGCAGTTTTATTGTGGGCCTACTATGTACAAGGCTCTGTTTTGCATTTAAGCTATAGAGGAAAACAGAGCCAAATATTAGTCATTGCTTTCAGAGGACTTCTGATCTATTCTGGGAGTAGGGGCATGCCCACAGGAAAAGAAGAAGCACAATAGTTGGCTCCTTGTGAGAAGATGGTAGGAAAAACCAAAGGAATTCAGAAGAAGTAAGTGTCATTTTAATGGAATAGAGGCCTCCCGCAGGGATGACTCTTGACTAAGAGAACAAATTGATAAAGAGAGAAAATGGGAAGAGAGTTTGCCATATGGAGAGAAGAACAACATCAAGTTCTTGAGATGGTCAACATATCTAAAATTATCTTTGCAATAGTTTGGTGGCTGCCAAGACTTGCTGGGGAAATATTAAAAGATAATATTGAAAAACTATGAAGATAATAGATGGTTGAAATGCTTTGGGTACCAGGTCAAAAGTTTAAACTTATACTCTATGAGTAATAGAGATCCACTAAAGACTTTTTAACTAGGAATGACAGTTAAAGAGATATGTCTTGAGAAGACTAATCTGGAGGTTTGGTTAAGATAATTTAGACTGAGAGCATGATTGAAAACCAGAGAGGTGACAGTTGCAACAATTTAGGCATCAAGTAATGAAGGCCTTTGGTTGGAATGGTGATAGTGGCAGTATACTGAAAATGTGCAATACCTTCTGAAGGCCAAATTAATGCAATTTAGGGACGGTTTGTGGAAGAGAAAGTGAAAAAAGTGCTATAAGTCAGGCTTGACTTTCCACAGGTAGGAATAAATGGTCTGGAAAATCATAGAATATTATGTATGAATAACAAATAAGCAAGTCAAATGGAGCATTTTTTTTTAGTAAGGGAGATGGTGAGTATAGTTTTAAATACTTTACCAGGTTAGCAATGGGATATCAATGATTAGAAACAGAGTCAATTGATGATAAGGGCCTTTAACTCATGATAAATATCATTACAAAAAATTTGTATATTTGGGAATCATTTACACACAGGTAATGCTTGATGTCAAACAAATGAATTGGCAGAAGTAGTAAGGAAATAGGGTTCAGAGTATTGAATTTCAGGGAGATCCTTCATCTAGCACAGAGGAAGCAGATTTTAAGGCATCATTTCCCAAAGATTGTCCTGAAGGATACTAGTCATACTAAAAAAAAAAAAAAAAAAAGTGAAAGCACCTTATTCAAATGTTCAGAAATAGTGGATAAAATGAAATTAGACTTACATCTTTAGCATAGGACTTTTCTAATCATTTTATATGACTTCTAACCTCTAGAACTGTAAGATAATAAATTTGTGTCATTTTAAGTCACAAAATTTGTGGTAATTTGTTACAGCAGCCATGGAAAACTAATATGGGGAGGCGTTTTACCAAAGACAGTGCTGTTATTTTCTCCTTCCTAGACTCTAGGACAACAACCAGTCCAGCCATAGGAGAGGCTTCCCCTGGGCCCAGGAAAAATGCCCTGTTACCAAAGTGTTTGTTGATTTCTCTGCCACTGAACCAAGAGCAACAAAAATGAACTCAGCTCTCCCCTTTTCTGCAGCCATCTACCAGCTACATATGAATTAAAAGTTATTTGAAAAATGACCTGTCCAATTTTCTTATGTGACATCATCACAGGAGATCTGAACTGTAAATTAGATCTGAGGGTTAAGAGTAATCCTTGTTGTGTCTAGTTGTAAATGTATACACTTTGAGTCACATGAATCAAAGAAGATATCGCAAGAGATTAAAAAATTTTTTGAACTAAATGAAAAAGTTGTTAATAAAGTTGTTTTCTTAATTAAAAAAAAGAAAATGAAAACAAAGTATCAAAATTTGTGGAATGCAGCAAAATCAAGGCTTAGAAGGAAATTTATAGCATTGAGTGTATATATTAGACAAGAAGATAAATCTAAAACCAATAATCTAAGTAAGCTTCTACCTTTGGAAACTAGAAGAGCAAATTAAATCCAAAGAAAGCAGAAGAAAAGTAATAATAATAAAAATTAGAGCAAAAATCAATGAAATTGAAAACAGGATTTCAATAAAGAGAATTAGCAAAACTAAAACCTGTACTTTGAAAAGATCAATAAAATCAGTAAGCTTCTAGCTAGGATAACTAAGAAGAAAGGGAGAGGACATAAATTACAATCAGAATTAAAGAGGGTATGTCTCTACAGATCACATGGACATTATAAGTGTAGTAAAGGAATACTATGAACAACTATATGCCCACAAATTTGATAACCTAGCCTAGATGAAATGGACCAATTCCATGAAAGACACAATCTGCCAAGACTCAAACAAGAAGAAATATACAATCTTAATAGGCTTATATCTGTTAAAGAAATTGGATCAATAATTTAAAAACTAAAACAGAAAGCACCTGGCCCTGATGAGTTCACAGGTGAATTCTACCAAACACTTAAGGAAGAAATTATGCCAATACTTTACAAACTCTTTTGAAAGAATCAAAAGGAATAATTTCTAACTCATTCCATGAGACCAAAATTACCTTAATACCAAAACCAGACAAATCTATTATAAGAAAAGAAAGATACAGATTAGTATTTCTCATAAACATACATGCAAAAATCCTGAACAAAAAATATTAGCAAATTGAATCCAACAATATATACAAAGAATTATACATAATGACACATAGAAGATGTACAGGTGGCAAATAAGAGTGGGAAAAGATCTTTCATATCATATATCATCAAGGAAATACAAATTAAAACAATAACGAGATACCAATAACTACACACCTATTAGAATGGCCCAAATCCAGAACACCTAGAACACCAAATGCTGGAGAAAATGTGAAACATCAGGAACTCTCATTAATTGCTGGTAGGAATGTAAAATGATACAGCCAGCCACTTAGGAAGAGTTTTTCTTACAAGTCTAAGCATACTCTTACAATATAATTTAGCAGTCATGCTCACCAGTATTTACCTAAAGAAGTCGAAATCTTATGTCCACAAAAAAAATCTGTACATGGATATTTGTGGCAGCTTTATTCATCATTGCCAAAGTTGGAAGCAGCGTAGATGTCCTTCAGTAGGTAAATAGAGTAAACAAACTGTGGTACATGCAAATAATGGAATATTATTCAGTGCTAAAAAGAAATGAGCTATCAAGCTGTGAAAAGATATAGAGGAAACTTAAATGCATATTAAAGTGAAAGAAGCCAATCTGAAAAAGGCTGCATACTTTATGATTCCAACTATATGACATTCTTGAAAAGGCAAAATTATGAAGACAGTAAAAAGATCAGGGGTTGTCAGGGTTGGGCAGAAAAGGATGGATTGGTAGAGCACAGAAAATGTTTAGGGCAATGAAAATATTCTGTATGATACCATCATTGTGGATACCTGTCATACATTTGTTCAAACTCATGCAACACCAAGAGTGAACCCTAATGTAAACTTTGGACTTTGGGTGATAATGATGTGTCAATATAGATTGATCAGTTGTAACAAATGTGCCACTGTGGTGGCGGATGTTGATGCAGGGGGAGGCTGTGTATGGGGGGCCACGGGGTAATGGGATATCTCTACTTTTTGCTCAGTTTTGCTGTGAATCTAAAACTGCTCTAAAAATAGCCTATTAAAGAATGATTCATCAAATTTTCTTATGTGAAATCATCAAGGGTGCTATGAATTATAAATTATACCTGAGAGTCAGGAGTTATCCAGGTTTTGGTTTCAAGCTTATACAGTTTGGAGGATTCTGTTTGAAAGAAAGAATAGAAATTTAGTTATGAAAGTGAATGTGGATTAGAATGAGCAATTACAAAAAATTACAGACTTTAAAATGCTAGTAAATACCACTAATAATAAAAAGTCCTGAAAAATAATATTTTTTATCAGTTAAATGGCTAGCATGCCTTTATAATGTTTTTTATATATTTTTGACTGCATACTCTTGGATCATTTCTTCATATGACCATGATTTTGTCATGTCATTTTCTGTAAAGAAAATAGAAAAATCATGCAGTCTTCCTTCTAGCATGGATAATTAAAATTTGGGTTTTTTTCTTTTCATTTATTGAAAGTTTGGAAAAGTTTCTCTCAACTGACACAGCTTGTTGTTAACAATGCCATGTAAGTTTCTGAGATTGTTGCAAACCTCCAATGAAGTTTCTTTCATATATGAGCTGAAATATTTAGATTTTTCCATAGTCCAGCTGCTAGCTCCATCCATTGCAAACCTTACTTCTACTCCAATACCTCGATTCTTCCATTAACAGGTGCCAGAGGACCTTTCCACATGTCTGTAGAACCTCTGGCTTTGCAACTGCGTATCCTGTTGTCAAATGTGTGATGAATCAGTACAGTAGGTGTTAGGAGCATCTCTGGAAGCCATTCCTACACCAGGACAGTTAACAGTGACTTGACTATAGAAGAGAGTAACTGTGAGTGACTTAATTATAAAAATATCCCATTAAACCCAAACTAAGTGTGTCCCAGCTCAATGTTCCTGTAGCAGAATCTTGCAATGCCTCCACACAGTCTATCACCACCTAACAAAAGGAAAGCATGATGGAGCCTAAGCAAGAATGGAAAGAAACAGCGATCTTAATTGATCGCATTCAAAATATCCTTCTTCAGGTTTTACTAAACATATGACTATGTCAGTTCATTGCTAGGACCTCTCCCGGGGCCTTGAAAGGAGCCCATGCCACAGCTGGGCCCCGAAGCTTTATCAGCTTCTCAGTAAAACTGCCCCTGATAGAACACGATTCCATACACTGGCAGGATTCTTTAATTCTTTTTGTTTTAAAGCTTTCCAACGTATGATTCTGAAATTCCAAATATAGAAATAACTGAGAAGCACGGGTCATATCCCATGGTCAAAACATTTATTTCCATAGGCTACTCTTCTCAGCCTTGAAAGCTCCAGCATTACACTAGGATAAAGCTTTCCAGCCGGTTTCTGTTTGAAGTTTTCTTATGTGCTTTCTCCTCTGGATTCAACTAAAATAGATGCCCTTAAAGTTGGTATCTCCATTTTTTTTCATTCACTTTTATTGTAGCCATAATTTGATTTAAAATAGATCATTTTGCACATTCCTACTCATTTGTCCTTTAGCTGAATTTAAGCATTAGAACTTTTTCAAACGTGAAGGAAAAGTAGAGGAGCAATGTTACCTGAAATGGAAAAATAAATGTTGCAGCAAGATTTCTAATGAAAGCGGAAGGAATGGAGCAGTGCTCTGTAGCCATGGGTGGAAAGGTTTACAGAACAGATGACTCACTCAGCTAGATAGTATCTTATGGAACATCAGGAGTGATTTCTGCATTTCACTGCTGAGGAGAATGAGGCTCAGAGAAAGAAAATGTTTCACCATTTCTGAATAGGTGTTTCCTTTCTGGGTTGACAAAGCTTTATTCAGTATTATTAAGTGTTCCTATATTTACCTGTTGATAATATGTATGAACAATTAACTAATTTACTTGAATTTTTATTCCTTATAGATAGAATTTCAAAAATTTGATGAATGTGTCATTTAAACTATTTGATTTTTTGTTTGTTTTTATTAGTGGAGGGGTGATGTGGGACATGGAGAAGTTGTAGGAACATTTGACAGTCTCAGGTTAGGAAATTTTGGAACCCACTAGATGAAAGCAAGATGTAGATTTATCTCTTAGAAGTAGCTTTTATAGACCATGTGTAGTAACTTAAATGCAAAACGGTTAGGTTATTTTTCACAAAAAGTTATGCACCTGTTCTCCTTTAGTTTGCTTAAATCAAAGTAGCATATTATGAAATACACTTTGTGAGAAGCCTGGTTTAAATATGACTATTTGGTGTCACATAGAATTGAGAACCTACTCTGTCTTGGTGAACTTGTGGGGGAACATGGAGCAGCTCTGGCTTAGAATCTCTTCAGTCTACACGGGGTGGCACTGAAGCTCTTGCATGGCATGTTCCCCTCCCCCTCACGTGTTGTGTCCACTTCAGTCACAATGGGGTACTCACTTCTCCCAGAACAGGCCTTGCCACTTATTTGTGATTTTAAGCATCCTGTTCTTTTTGCACGCAATACTCTTTGCCTTCTCCACACTCCTTTCAAATCCTGCCTGTCTCCCACAGTCATTTTAAGTGCTGCCCCCTACTTGAAGTCATTCTCCACTTTCTCCATTGAAATCACTCAATACCCTTCCTCCTTACCTCTTCCTCTCTCACTGTGCTTGCAAAGACTTATTCTTACTACATTCTGCATTTTTTAATAAGTACTTATGCTTCTCCTGACAGGCTTGTAAGTTACATGATGGAAGAGATGATTTCCTGCACTTTTTGGCCTTATCCTTGGTGCTTTGTATAAATATGAGATATTTTGTTTGTTGCATCAATTAATTGATTCAACAAATATTTATCGAGGACCTACTATTTACCATGCACTAAGTTCTAAGCACTGGAGATATCGCACTGGACCAAAGTGATACAAATTTCTGCCCTAATGAAACTTACATTAATTGATTTGATTTGAATTATATTTACATGTTTTTCTTAAATATCTTGTGTACTCCTCAATTTATAAAAAAAAATTAACATTATTCTCTAGTTTTTGACAGCTGTTCACATTAATGTTAATTCTTGCTAACTAGCATTAATAGATATTGGGTTACAAGGTTCATATTCATGAGTTGGGCAAAAGATTTTTATAGAATCCTATAGATCAGATGGCTAATCTATAGGATTGTATGCAACTTAGTTACTTTGGGGTTTTAATATTTCTGATTACTCTTCACTTTCAACCCTCTTACCTGTGTTATTTTTCCATCCCTTTGTTATTCTGTTGTGGGGCAACATGTTTATTGCCTGTGCCTGCCAGTGCAGGGTGAGCTCACTGTGGGCAGGAGCTTTGGTTTAGATGTGGCTACATCCCCAGTACCCAATACTCTATCTAGCCAAAAAAAAAGGTGCTCGTTCATTGGTTTTTTCAATGACTAAATAATGAATTAACAATACCTTCTTTATTTCTAGGGGAGTTATATAATCTTTAGTGTAGATGATTTCCCCTGTGAAATCAATTTTTCAAATTGCCACTCCTAAAAAATGTCAGTGCCAGCCACATGTTCTGACTGAAAAGTATCCTCTTACAGTTATAGGTCCTATTCTTAATTTTTAAAATCACATTGTTGGTTTAATCTTACTATTTCTGCTTTACATTTTCTTTAATTTATTGAATTATTTAGGAAATATAATAAATATCTTTGCACTTATAATTTTATGAAATGACAGCCATCATACAAATGACAAAATTGTTTGAAAATGCAGATTCGTTTTACATTCTTATTTGAGACTGGAGTATTATCAGGCTATTACCAATTAAATCCTTTTTATGAAGACCTGAAATTTACAGATGAGTAATTCCACAGCAAACAATACAGGTTATAATCTACTTCTTGGACTAGGTATAGATGCAGTAATACCATGTTTCCCCAAAAATAAGAGAGGGTCTTTTATTTATTTTTCCTCAAGAAGACACCCTAGGGCTTATTTTCAGGGGATGTGTTATTTTTTTAAAGTACGGTACAACAATCTACATTTATTCAAATATAG